>OMLP01013560.1:0-14192 GCA_900302685.1 Spondyliosoma cantharus
TTGCTTTTCAGATGGTCTGGAGTGTAGATTCCTCAGGCATAGTTGTTGTAGGCGTTGGCGCGGCCATTGTTCTGCTATTAGGGGTGGCCGGATCGATCCCAATATCGATAGTATCGATACCAAGGTGAGTATTGTGAGTATAGCGTGATGAGATCGATATTTCTGTTGTAGTTTCTCTTATATAAGTTCAGCAAATCACTCATATTTCTTCACAGAGTTTGTGTGAGCGCAGTGTCTCTCTCAGTCCTTAATCGCAGCGCTCCTCTCCACCTCTCTCACTCCGCTCAGGTTCACTCTAAAAATCTTAATTGTTTAACTGGAACTCAAAAATATATACTTGCATTAAGATATATAGCCTGCCTCAAACCTGAAGTATGAATATGGCAAAATATAATAACCCTTTTGTGTATCTGTTGAAGGAACATAAGTATTCCTATTTAGGCTACATGCAGGTTATAGATTTAATAATCTTAAATGTTATTTTCTTATTTGGCTTAAATCTTTGTCCTGTGTTTTATTATTATCATAATCATGATCAATTAATTAAAGGCAAAAGTACAAAATCATTCAATGATCAGGAATTTTCAAGTAAAAAGTATTGGTATCGGTATCAGTATCGGCAATACCCTCCCTGTAATTACTTGGTATTGGATCGATACTAAAATTTCTAGTATCGCCCACCCCTATCTGGTATACAAAATAGGCGCTAACCAGGACGCTAACGTCACCTACTGGAGCCCAGATGACCAATAATAACCTTAATGAGCTCACGATTCACAACTTCACCAGGCGTAACTAAGTTCGGAGTCAAAGCCCTAATCCTTAACCACTCTGTAAGGACACTCGCACACAGAGTTAAAAAGCCTGCAACTCCCCTCCAGTTAGTCAGAACTGATGAAACCTCTAGGACGAGAGGTGAAACATCTTCAAGAAAATGAAACAAATCCAGGTGTCTGCGATACAGCACTAAGAATTACCATGACCTGGGTGACTGACAACCATCATCAAAATGTAGAACACAGCTTTCCGTTCTCACCTGTAACTGCCTCATCCAAAACCAGCTTCCCACCAGGTTTGAGCACTCTGGCTAATTCTGCCAGAGTCTCTGAACTGTGGACGGAGGAGCTGTCAGCCAGAAGGCAAGAGAGCACACAGTCAAAGGCCGATGTTGAGTGGGAGGCTGAGGAGAGAAGAGAGGACCGCTTTACTCCTGACTTTTCAATTCTTGCACTTCTCATTTGTGACAGAATTGTATGTATGATGACAGGATAAACCCCCTCCTTTACTGTACAGTCGTGATGATAGAACACTCCTCTGAAATGCCGAAATACTTTGTGACTCAGCCTTTTAAAGTAAGTGCCCGGTATAACTTAAAAATCAGTCACTCACACATCAATAATCTTTCCATGTTCTCCACCGACACTCTGCCGTCTTCACCAACAATGGCCGCCAGTTCCTCTGCACGCAGTTTCAGGGATGTTGGCGCTGAGGGCTGAGCCCAAACCAACAGCACCTTGTCTCCTGCTTTGACACCAAGGTCTGCCATGGATTCCTGGACAAAAGAACACATTTACTGAAGTTATCCTTAAAACATACAGCCTCTCTATCAATTTGTGGATCATCTGAGAGTGAAGACACGTGTCATTACTGGATATGATCCAGTCCGACCAACAGAATGAAACAACAGACCAAACGGGTTACGTCCACGACCATAGATGTATTATGAGAACATGAATAAGCTCTCTTAATACACCCATGGTCAGGACAGCCTGTTTTAGCCATGATTCAAAACGCTCCCATGAAAACAGAAGTCAGTCCAATGACAAAAATGACCTTGAGATTATAATTGTTATCGCAAGAAACGCGCAGCTAGCCGAGCATAGCTAGCGCGCTGTAATGATTAATAGAGTTACATTATTTCAAAAACAGGAATATTAACATATGAACAGTGGACTGGTCTGGAAGCTTCGGTCTATTCATTTTAAACCAAGACATTTCTCGCATAACGTCAACATATTGTGATGAAATTATTATTTATTTCAGTTTTAGTCTTAATAACTAATCGTTAGCGGATTAGCTTGTTTGTTGACACAGGTGGAATAACGCAGGCTAGCTTTAGATACAGCAAACAGCGTGACGCAGAAGACGCCGGTGCTTATCAAGTTTATATCTGCGGGTTGTTAAGACCGGGAAAGTCCGATAGACGACTAAACACTAACAAAATTATACTCACGTTTTTATATAGTTGTTCTTAAAAGCTTTTGGTGGTCAAATTATTGAAATGAAAGATCAGCGCGGTCGAATGTACTCCGTTCACCTCTTGGCGGATGTGTTATGTAAGGTTACACAAAGTAAGAGACCTGTTTACCGGTCAGAATTTTCAAAATAAGATCCTTATTTATGTGCATTTTGAGTGTTCAAAGTATCCGGTAAAAAACAACAGGTTGTATATTTTAGGGATTTAATAAAGTAAAGTAAAATAATAATATCCCATTTATTAATGCTGTTTGTTTCCCATTTACTCATATAGAAGGAAAGTTTACCATCGTGGGTTTGTTTTTGTCTTATTCTTGCGAACTTGATTAGCAGTCGCGGCAAAGTGACGTAAGATTATCTAAAAAAAAAAAAAAAAAAAAAAAATCCTCTCAGTGCAGCTGAACATGGCGGCGCTGCTGAGAGGTCTACGTGCTGGAAGGGCACTTCGGGGGCTGGGCAGCGGTAAGACAGGACTGCTATGTTGTTGAGGCTGTCGAACGAATTATGGACAGCCTAGGAAATCATTTGTTTAATGTTAATTGTTGCATGAAGTGGAAACGAGCCAGTGGTGTGTTGACGTTAACTATCCCTGCCAAAGTCACTTGTCCCAGAAGGTGACCATGGAGGACAGGATTGGGGCAACATTATGTTTGCTGTAGCTATGAAATAAAGTAATTAGGCGGTTAATTGCGGGTTGACATGGTGCTACGGTGTTGTAGACCTCAACAGTTCAACATGGATTACATGGACAACAAGTTTCTGCCAGTGGGGGGGCGTCTCCTCTCTGGTTGTGAAAGTAGGCTAGCTATGTTTTTTCTGAATTGGCTATATATAGCTTCGATGTTCTTGTTCGAACGCTCAAGTGTTGTTGTTGTTGGCACTGAATCAGAGGAAGCTACTGATTGATTGATAAAGGACGCGGACAGTGTAATCCCCTATACATCATCCCTTTCTTTATTTCACTGTAGCATGGATCTTTCACTGTTTAGGGATTCTAAACACTTACGTGACAACTCAACAGTCTAAACGCATTTCTGGAAGAAGAAACTATCTTAGCAGGCTTTGATAAAATTATTTATGTTTACGCAAAGAAAGGTATAAAAAAGAAAACACAGTCAAACATTTAGTGCTGCCTAAAAATGGCATCATGGACTTTGTGTAGACACTTTGTAGTATATTTTGAAAATATTTTGATCTCTGTACAAGATTGAAATCCGAACCAACGCCCCTGACATCATCAAGGAGTCATTTCTAACTTACTATAAACAAAGTGCAAAGTCCCAATATTTTTGACCATGGATGTCCATGTTTTGTTGAGCTTGAGTCTTATTATAAATATTAGGTTTCCTTAGTTTTCCTCCAACCTAATCCCGAGAAAAGAATGAATGTATTTCTCCTTCCAGTGGTGGCTGCACCCACAGCAACGACCCCTCAGTGCAGCAGCCTGAGACGAGGCTTCCACCGTGCAGCACTGAGGCTTCAGGATGAATCCAAATCTGACAAAACTCCCTCCTCATCATCCACAACCTACCATGAGCACTACCATGCTCCCCCTGCTGAACAGGACAACGCAGCAGCTTCCCAGGAGGACTCAAAGTCTGACCCAGCAGCTGAGCAGGATGCTTCCAGGCCAAACACCAGGTTGAGCAATACAAACGCACACAGCAGACAGCAGACAGTACACAATACATACTCAATATGAAAAACCCATGTTAGTGTGAGTACAAAGAAATATCCAACTGCCCCTGTGCTGTATATCACATGTGATTATGTTATGCAAAGGCTGGTAAGACTGAAGGGACTTCCTAGTTACTTTTGCAACAAATGAACGAGCCACGGTGATGGTTTTGTCACTTTTTCACTATTTTGCTTACTGACACCACCTTGCAGTATTTCTGAGTATTAAACTTCAGTCACCCCCTGATGCAACAAAGCTACTCGTTACCTAAAAGGGGGGAATTCATAAGATATGCGCAGACTTTAGTCAAAAAGTGAACTAAAGTTGTGTGTGAAGAAACAACAGTGTTGACATCATGTGAATGACGTCTGTGTACTATGTTGCAGAACTGTCTACTGAAGTTAGCAAGCTAACCAGCTAGCCCAGTCCACCCTCTCCCCTAATACTGTACCTCAAGCAGAAATAGTCTGATGGTTTCAGCTGGGAGATGTAGAAGCAGCAAGTTTGTGACTTAGTCTGAGAGGGAAACAAAATAAACTTACAAAATGTCAAGAAAGAAAATATTTTTACACCCATTTTCCTTACTGTCTCTTTTACCAGCCTAAGACGAGCTTTAATGTCTCATTAACTCATCACAAAACATACTTGACCTAAACTTTTCGGTTTGGTCGAAATAACTCTTCAATTTACAGAGCAAGATGTGAAAATATTCCGGCTCTATACTACATTTTTGTTTGCTGCTGATACCCGACTCTCTTTCTCCTCTGCTGCTATACCTCTTCTGTCCCTGCCAGCAGTATCTTCTCGTCCCTGGAATCATAGTTCTGTTTAGAGACGCTGTAAATCACCTCTGTACTGTAACTGAGTTTGTGGTCCAGGCAGCCTCTACTCAATCTAATGGGACCACTTAGCTCCATGGCTAACTGAGCTACCTACTAACAGCAGCTAGTTGCTAAATTCAAAGATAACTAAAGCAAAGAGTATAGTAGCCAGCATATAGTGGTTATGCTGCCACATATAGTTATGGAGCTATCTTCAATTCTGACCATTTCACAAATTAGAATTTTTACCCGTGTCATGTTTTCTCTCTGTGCTTCTTTTATGCTGAAACTGAAATGACTTTCATTTTGGTCTGTGGAAAGTTACCAGGACCAGGGTGGAGAGCAGGGAGAGGAATACGAGACAGAGGAGCAGCTTCAGGCTCGAATCCTGACAGCAGCTCTCGAGTTCGTCCCACTGCATGGCTGGTCAATGGAAGCCATTGCGGCCGGCGCCGAGGTGAGCCGCAGTTAAAAGTTAGAACAGCTTTTGGGCAAACACAGCTAACAGTCAGGGCATATGACAATACATTCTCTCTCTTTTTGAGATTCTTTGATGGCCAAACCATGTCATATATGTTTTTCTGCTTGCTTCTCATATGACTGAAATTGATATTGTACAGTCTGACTCAGCTTGATTTAATTGTGTTGTGTTATTGTTGTGTTGGTACCAGACGCTCGGCCTATCCTCTGCTTCCACTGGTATGTTCTATAACGGAGCTGGTGACTTGGTCCTCCACTTCATCACCCAGTGCAACTCACAGCTGACAGACATCCTGGCTGAACAACACAAGCAGGTCCAGCTGGGTCAGGCCGAGTATGTATAACATACACACACACACACACACACACACACACACACATCTGCTGTCTAATTTTATTGCTGAAATGTAAATTCACTTCACTCTTTTAATGGAATGTTGTACTTTACAGCTTTTTGATTTGACAACTGTGTTGCAGACCAAAGAAGACAGCTGACTTTCTAAGAGATGCTGTAGAGACTAGACTGAGGATGTACATCCCCTACATTGAAACATGGCCACAGGTACATGGATGATGAGCACTAGGAACACACTTCTGTGTATCTCTTGTCATCTTTTTTTTTTCTCGTTAGTTACCGATCAAGACAAAAGCAGAAAATATATATGATCCGTGTCTTCTCAGGCGATGAGCATCCTTCTCCTTCCTCACAATATCCCAGACAGCCTGAAGCACCTTTCCACCTTGGTGGACGACATGTGGTACTACGCTGGAGACCGATCCACAGACGTGAGTGGATCTTATCACCCTCGATCCCCGCCTTCTTCTGCTCATACCTTCCTGTCCCCCTTTCATCACAACCCTCGCAGTATCAGGCCTGCAACCTACCAGGTTACTCCCCCACCAACACCTGACTCTGTCCCTACTAACACCACGTCCATAGAAAGGGCTTCTTACTGATTAAATGGCAGATGCCCTTTAAAGATGTATATCTGTAGTAAAGTTGAATTATTGTTGTAAGTCCATACTCAGTTTATATCAGGAGCAAAAATAGTGATGAATTTAAACTAATAAGGGGTTAAACCATATGTTGTCACCACAAGAAGTTTAAAAGTGCGACTAGTGACTATCAGCTCTCCTTGGTGGGGTGCCATAGTTTGAGCCTGATAAATCACATCGAAATGTCCTCATATTGAGAAATAAAGGACTTTCAAAGTGATTCTCATAATATCATAATCTTATATTGGGACACGTTATCAGAGATTATCCTTTACATAGTCCGGTCTGGCTTCCTTTACTGTCTGATAGGATGTTAGTGATGGTGGCTGTTGTTCAGACCTGGTGTTATCATCTGCCCTGAGTGATCCGAGCACAATTGGTCACTCACGACGCAGGTGTGAACTGACAGACGAGAGCTGTCCTCTTCTGATCGATTCATTCAGGACAGATGATAAAAGCAGCTCTGAACAGCCTGTCAAATATTCAATATGTCATCCAGTTTAGTATGAGAATGATTGTTATATTACCAACATATGACCATCAAAATAATACTTTTTTTTCATTTTAGGAAGGAAAAAGTCATATAATGATGGTCACAGTTTTCTTCGCTTTCTGTCTCTTTTCACTGCAACCCTTAACACACACTACATAATGACATAGATTTGCCAAAATTGTGTTTATTGCTAATTAAAACTAAGAGTGAGTGGAGAACATAACTAACTCTTGATTGTGCATTTAGAAGTTAATACATTAAGTTGCATGAATGACAGTAGGATGGATAATAACTGTTGAGTTGATCAATTCACTAAGTGAACAAGCCTTCATCAGAGCACTATGAAAGCACTCGATGTCAAAATGAAAAGGTAAACTGGGGCCACTGTGCTGCAACTTGTTTTTATTTAAGGTGGTAGTAGTAGTTGAGAAATGATGTGATAATACATGAACTGTGAGAGAAGCACACCTGTCCTGAATCATGTCAAAGCAAAGATGTTTGTTTTATTCTTTTACTTGAAAGTCTAAAGAAGTGGCTCACAAAAACTTTGGAACATGCTTCCAGCATACAGATGCTTTGAGTGTGCACTTTACTCAGCTGCCTTGTTTGTCACTCAGCCCTGTACTTCTAAATGATGCTATTTGGTTTACATTTTCTCCTTTCTTATTTTGTGTTGTTTTGTGTATTCTTCTGTACACGTTACTTGTTTACATTTTCTTGTCAGGCATGTTAAGTATACATTTAAACTGCAGTGCCTCTTCCTAAAATCTACCAAACTATTAACATGCTTTTCTATTGTAGATGAACTGGTACACCAAACGGGCAGCACTGACGGGCATCTACAACACCACAGAGCTTGTAATGCTTCAGGACTCTTCTCCGGACTTCCAGGACACCTGGAACTTCCTTGACAACCGCATTCAGGATGTAGTCAACATGGCAGGCACCGCTAAACAGGTAGAGTGTTCGACAGCTAGAGCTGAGCAAAGGGGTGAACAGATGAAGTGTAGTCATGGAGGAGAGGTTTTAAGACTCCTTTTGATACTTCTGTAGGAATACTCACCTCTCTAGGTTTTCTTAACATATTAGTGGAATGAATATAGCTGACCTCAGATTTAAAAAAAATGTCATCCTTAAATGCAAAAGAAAATTTGCAAATAAAAGATGAAAGTACGTTGATAAAACACAAGTTCAGTAAAACAAGTTCAGATTCAGATGTTAACCTGTATATAAATGCCATTTGACCTATACTATCAATCATATTTCATTGTTTGTTCTGTAGGTGCAGTCGACTGGTGAAGCAGTGGTGCAGGGGCTCATGGGAGCTGCTGTTACAGTAAGTCTTTGCCTCATGTTCATCATTTATATGCACCCTTCTTACCCTCCCTCCCTTTTTAAATGTAGATACGCTGTTCAGTCATCTATGCTGTTAATATAAAACCTCTCCTTATGACAATGGTAAATTCCCCTGTCAGTGTAAACTGTGTTTTTCTATTCGAGTCTGACACTAGAAGGCTGTTTTCACATTCATTCTTCAAAGTGTTTATTCTCTGTGCTCACTGAGCGTTATTTGTGACATCACAAATAGTTTAGAAGACAGTCGTGGTCTAATATTCAGTATACACAAGTTTGATGTGGAGACCTGAAGCCTCCAGTGCGCAGACACTAAGATTTGATACATATTGTGTTAAGCAATTAAACTTTTGAAATTAAAAATATTTGCATATTCATAGTTTCAGGAATTTCAAATGAAGCATAATGTGTAGAAGTCCTTCAATAGTTGAATCATGCATTTTTATGAAGTAACACCACGGGGGCTCTGCGTTTTACAAAATATGGTTTGTCTGAAAAATATGAAAAGTCATTTGGATGCATGTTGCTTATGTTGCCTTGTGTTTTACAGCTGAAGAACCTCACAGGATTGAACCAGAGGCGATGAAAAACATCTCTCATTCACAGTGATCCTGACCGTCTGGCTTGTGTCATGAGCTGAAGATCAATTTTCTTTTTGCTCTTATTTCTGATTTACTGTATGAGTCTGAAAGTATTGGATTTTGGCTTCCATCAGCAAGAGAAAAACATTATTTGTCGCTGGCCAGGAGTCTCTCTTTGTGTTCACCTGTAGGACCAGTGGCTTTTGTTTCACTGTCCAATATGACATCCTCCTGCTCAGTATAAATGGACACAAAGATTTGTAACTTTGTTGTTTGACATCAATAAAGTAATTATTGTTGTATATTTAACATTTTTGCTTTTTTCCAATTATCTGATGAATATTAAATCCTTAATCTACAATAAAGGTTGAACTCAGGCAGGCAGCTCAGTTTGCAGTTTGGGAGGTGATAGGCTCTATTATTTAAACAAACATTTGACCTGTTATCGAAAAAGATACTGTGACAGTAAAGCATAAATGCTTTTTCACTGGGATTGTTATTTTATTAAATTAAATTATCTATAAATAAAAACTTGTATGTGAATTATACTGACACCAATCAAAACCCTCAAAAAACACAATGAGCGCTTTTATTCTGAAAAAGACTTCCCGGGCATCATTGACCCGGATATGAAATATAGACCTGCCCCTGTATCTCAGCTAGACCAATCATTGAACTGGTTTACATATCCTGGCCAATCAGCGATTGATAAATAATTCCGGAGAAGCCTTCAAGCCGAAGCAGCAGTGGTGGAGTGAGCCGACGATTTTACTACGCTAGATTTAGGCTTGTTTATCTCCAATAATGCCGTATGCTAATCAACCGACGGTGAAAATCACAGAGCTGACTGACGAAAATGTCAAGTTTGTCATTGAAAACACTGACCTGGCGTGAGTATTCACTTCCGTTTGCATTCAACTACAGTGTGTGTGAGGCAGAGAGCAGCCATTATTCTTCCAAGAAGCCAAACTCATGTTTGTTACCATATGACTGCGCCAGGTGCTGCGCTCTAAAATAACAACGCTTTTTGTAACTCAGCATCTCCTACCACAATGTGTATGTGTGCTGAAAATGATCCACGCTAACGTGAGAGGTGGACGTAGGGTCGATCCATATTCAGCCATTATGTTTCCCAGTCAGCAGCAGTGCTAGTGGTTAGTTGAGTCTAAGTTCTGTTACTTATTACATTTAAAGAGAGGAGAGTCACATGCATTGAAATTTAGAGATCTGGTCAAATTTAAAACTGCAATTATCATGTGTAAAGCAGGAAATAATTAACTTCTGGGTTATGATTTATGAGGAGAATTTAATTTTATATGAAGTGTGTGCATTTCAGTGGGATGAGTTGAAACAAAGCACAAATATAGTTAGATTAAAAAAACTATACATAAATATTATTTTGGCAGGTACACAGAGGTGGAAAATGTTGTGTTGGGGGGTGTTCATATTTATTTTGTAACCCTGGGGGTTACAAATTTGGATTTTGGATTGTAAATAAACTGGGATTGTTAATTATTTATTTAATGAATTAGGTGCCGTAAACTGGGGATAATTGTTTTGTATAATAGTAGAAAACAAATTTCAGAATTCTTTAAATAATGAGTTAAAAGAAGAAAAATTTTTGTCTTTATTTTGTCTACTCCTCTGTCGAACACTGTTACTTTTCTTCAGTTTGTTTTTTATTACATTGTTTTAACCTTTGGTTCCAAGTCCTTCCTTCTTGCCAGTTAACCTCTGAACGCAGTCGTCTTTCTCCTTTTCAGGGTTGCAAACTCGATTCGGCGTGTCTTCATGTCAGAAGTTGCTACCATAGGTACAGTAACTATTATTTGTTTGCCTGGAGTACAGACTTGGTGTGGGCTCATTCCAACTCTCTCAAGGTAGTAATTTGGTCGGTATAATCAGTTTGACGTAGCCAGCATCAGTCGACTTTAACAGACGCAGCTGAAGTGTTTTGTGATGGCCGCATTTCACTCAGCAGACATTTTGACTTGTCATTGTAGGAAAATTGTTAATAATATTAACTTGCTCAATTTAATTCCGTTGCCCATATTATATTCCATGTAGACGAGACACTTCCAGGGCTCTAGTATTGCTCTTTCTGGCTCGCGGACCAATTGTTTTCCATCTGAGCTTTACTTCCTGTGAAATGTCTAAGTGTCTTATGTGAAAAGGGCCTAAATTGCTGTAGGGAGCTCTGGCTAAAAGGCAATATTGAATACAAAAAATCCATATTTTACCTGCATGAATCACAGTGTTCTGTTTATGCCCTTGAACTACACTGTTAATTGGTGTCATATTAAAAAGAGTTGCGATGGTGTTGGAGAGTTGAGTGACTACATCAGCAGCATAAAGGCACTTGAAGATGTAGTCTATGTAGCACTCTGCAATACACCACAAATCTAAATGACGAAGTTAAACTTGCGTTACTTTCTTTGCAGCAATTGACTGGATCCAGATTGACGCCAATTCATCAGTACTTCATGATGAGTTTGTTGCACACAGAGTTGGTATGTATCCCAGTGTTATGATCAGCTTTCAGTGCAACACATTATGATTTATATAGTGCTGCAGTGTGCCCAGAGAGGTCTCATATTTGTAAAGGCCGCCGTAACAACATTGCCTCTTGTCGCCAGGTCTCATACCTCTTACAAGTGATGACATCGTGGACAAAATGCAGTATTCTAGGGTAAGTACACTGTTGTATCAGTCATCAGTGTAGTAGACCAGTATCCTTGAATGCACACCACTGCTGGTGCAGAAATAAAATACAAGTTGAAGTGTTGCATACTCACAAGATATTTTCTATCTGATCCTCCTGCAGGACTGTACCTGTGATGATTTTTGTCCAGAGTGTTCTGTTGAGTTGACACTGGATGTTCGATGCACTGAAGACCAGACCCGCCATGTCACATCACGTGACCTTTTGTCAAACAACCCCAGAGTCATTCCGGTGAGTCTTTTCCCCGTTATTAGGTTCATTAGGGAAGCGGAAGGAAAATCTCACTATCTTTTTATTGGGCTTTCCAGGTGACTTCCAGGAGTCGAGACAATGATCCCAATGACTACGTTGAGCAAGATGGTAAGCTTTAAGCTTTCAACAGGGGTCATCACTGGCTGGTCCCTGTCTTCTCCCTGTGAGGCGTTGGTCTTTCCATCATTTTGTCCCACATTTAAACCATTTACATTTTCCTTACTCTCGCCATTTCCTCCTCTGTCATTTACTGACGCAACACAGACATTTTACTGGTGAAGCTTCGCAAAGGTCAGGAACTGCGGCTCAGGGCGTACGCCAAGAAAGGCTTTGGAAAGGAGCATGCCAAGTGGAACCCGACAGCGGGGGTGTCCTTCGAGTACGACCCAGACAACGCACTCCGGCACACGGTCTACCCACGCCCTGAGGAGTGGTACGTTTCATATTAGTATGGCTCATCGGACAGGATGAATGTTAGATGAGCACTGACTGGATGATGAGTTGTCATGCTGTTCTCTGGTTCTCAGGCCAAAGAGCGAATACTCAGAGATTGAGGAGGACGAGGTTCAAGCTCCCTATGACCCCAATGGAAAGCCAGAAAGGTGAGAAGAAAAACTTTCTCATACTCAAGTTAATGAGAGCACATTATTATTATCATTATTATTATTATTATTATTATCATTATTACTATTACTACTACTACTATTATTATGGGCAGTGATAAATGTATACAACTCCAATATAATAAACTGCATGGGGAGAAGAATCAGGGGTTTTAGTATGGTGCAGAAATGTAATAAAACGAATCCAAATTGAGTTTTTTTTTTTTTCTGTTTTTGAATTTGGTGTATAATCTACTTAAATGAAGCAGAATGCCAGTGTCAGAAGTCCAACAGCTCATCTGTGAAATCTTTCCTTTACAGGTTTTTTTATAATGTCGAGTCGTGCGGTTCTCTGCGACCGGAGACCATTGTCATGTCAGCGCTGGCTGTTCTCAAGAAGAAGCTGAGTGACCTGCAGACTCAGCTGAGCCACGAGATCCAGAGCGACGTGCTCACCATCAACTGAGGGCCACTCCCTAACAGAGCAGGACCTGCATTTAAACAGCTTCGTAATGGAATGGAGTTACATGTATCCTCCCTGGGTACTGGCCTTGGATCTCTGTGTCTCTGTTATCAAAGGCCAATCGGAGATTGTTGAACTATGGGAAGTTTGAACTAATGAGAGACTCTTTTGGGCTAGCGGTTATAAAAACTATTATGTTAAATGTTTCATTATTAGGAATCATCCCTCTTGTACAAAATGACACATGCTATGAAACTGATTTTCATTTATTTGGACATGTCTTCTTGAAATAATTTCAGGATCAGCAGTGATTATAAAATGAGCTGTGTGAGCTAACCCATCCAATGCAAGGTCAGGGTCTGAAAGGAAGCTGGTCTCAGGCTGATGCACATTTAGTTTTTTTGTTGGCAGTGTAATACCTACACTATCAGATTATTACTTTGTTAAATGTTGCTTCTTTTTTTTTTTTTAAATAAATCCATTTTGAAGGATGTGGTGTTCTTTTACTAAATATTTCATTATAATTTCTTAATGGGATAAAGATTGCTTTTGAATTGAATGTTTTTGTTTTTCCAAGTCCAAAAGCTCAAACACATTGACAATGTGATGAAATACTATAACCTGTTTTTCCTAATGCTTGTTATCATGGGATTGTGATAACTGCATGGAGCCAGGCTTCTGGGTTGATGTGGGAACATCCAAGGTATTTGCATCTTCATACCCAGCCTGGGTTCAGACAGCCAGAGTAATACCAGAGGGAAGGTAATGTAACTTCAAAGTAAAAGCAGACATTTAATAGCTCTGGGTTCAACAGAGATTTCTGTTGGTTGGCTGCTGAAATATCCTAAACATTTAAAACGACCACCTCATTTAATAAATTCCCTTGGAGACGGTGGGCCCAAATGGAACAAAAAGTGACTTGCGTTAAATTAAGAGTCTTGTCCTTATGAAGTATGAAACAATTGATAGGTCGTTTTTACTTCATCTTCACACTAATATGAGAACATTCCACATTGTCTGGTAGGCTGGAATCAGTAGCTTTTCCTGTTCTGCCAGTGTTCCCAATGCAGAGAGGACAGGACCATCTCCTCTTTCCTGATTGGATGAAGTGGGCAGGGATACCACAAAATGTTTTTTATTTTCTATTTTTTTGAACATGGGGAGGATGGACATGGGTTAACAGTCTATGACAGTGATTATTTTTGGTACATAAAGTTGATTAATACTTATTCTTACAGAAAAATACACTAAAGCAGCTTTAAATAAAAGTCAGGGAAAATCCACATTATTTTTCTTCAATATCATTTAACACCAAAACAGGACTTAAATATAGACCATTTACACACTTGGATGAAAATAAATAATGCATTTAAAAAATAACAGCGGTGACCTATGACGCCTTTACTTCGGCTTTGCACAAAAGCGCATTTTCTTGGAGGAGGCTTTTATTTTGAACGAACGAGAAGAGGCTAAATAGTTAAAAAAAAAAAAAAAA
>OMLP01013560.1:14212-44160 GCA_900302685.1 Spondyliosoma cantharus
CAATGACTGAATCATATTCCCAGAGCAGATCTGAGGTCACAGTGTGTCCGGACAGCAGGCTCGTGAGTTGTGTGGTTGCTCTGGGGGTGTAGCTGTTAACTGTGTCGACCTCCCACAGAGGATGCTGCTGTGTTGCTGCGGGGGATGAGGTAAGACGTGTCCAGTCTTTAGAGAAGGTCGCGCCGAGCCTCTTTCAGATTCCCGACAATTTAATGTTCCATTTATCAGCAGCAAATTTAACGGATAATATTCAAATCACATGTTATTGATCCGGATATACTGGAAGCGGTTATTTAATTCGGCGTACACGCATTCTGCCAAGCAGCAATAAAACATCACTAAGAGAGCCTACATTTTATAATTGTGTTCCAGAATGAAGAGACCACCCACCTGGGTGTATTTGTAGAAAGGCGGTCGCCGGAATGACTTTCATAGACTACCAAAACAAAAGGATGATATTTTATTCAATTATTACCATTTAATTTGATAGCATGGATGCCGAATTTATCAAATGGGACTCGACCTTCAGATTAAGTCTGAAATCATGTCTAATGAGATGTGTACCTCTGTAGATATGCAAGACGGCGTTAAACTGACCATTAACCGATTTGGTAACAGTGTCTTTGAGATAAAGAAGGCGTATCCTGCATGTAAATGATGCTCTGCTCTCAGTCCCAGACACCAGGTCACTGTATCAACAGTGATAGTGATAGCCTTCACCTCCCCTCAGCTGTCTGTGGGTAATACTGTAAGGCAAGGCACGTTTATTAGTATAGCACAATTCAGACACAAGGCAACTCAAAGTGCTTTACAGGGGCATAAAGATTACATTAAAAGACACAAATTATATGTAAAATAGAAGACTAGAAAAGCTTTACAATTGCTTCAGTGAAAAGCAGTTTCAGACAGACAGGTCTTCAGTCTTGATTTAAAAGAGGTGAGAGCTGGAGCGTTCTTTTGGGAGTTTGTTCCAGATGTGTGGTGCATTATAACTGAACGCTGCTTCTCCATGTTTAGTTTTGACTCTACGGACTGAAAGCAGACCTGTACCTGACGACCTCAGCGGTCTCGATGGTTCATACTGTGGCAACAGATCAGAAATGTAGTTTGGCCTGAAACCATTCAGTGCTTCATAAACCAACAGCAGGATGCTCAAATCTATTCTCTCACATGACTGACAGGAAGTCAGTGTAAAGATCTCAGAACTTGAGTGATGTAATCTACATATTTGTTTCTGTGCATGCATGTAAGGCCCAGATCCAGGTTACTGTGGTTAATCAAAAGCCAGAGAAATAAATAAATAGCATGGTTGAGACAACATCTTATATTTTTTTTGGTAGCTTATGTGAAGATGCACCCTACATTTCAGTTTTTCCCATTGCCCAAAAACACCTCATGAAGGGAATTTCTGCAGTTTGGAAAAGGCTACACTTTTTAAGATATAATTATGAATGAATTATATGTTCATTAAAATGATATTAATTATATATTCATTTTGAATTGTAAACTACTATGTTGCATCATGGCAGATATTTGGGAGCATAAAATGATTGTGGGAAAAGAATTCAAACATGTATTCAAGTGTTGGGATGTTTGTTTTCTCTCAGATGAAGAGGGTTCTGTCTTTATATTTCATCTGTACCATTTGCTCATATGTGATAATGATGTGTATTTTAGAGTAAAGTATATACTAACCCAATATTTGTTCGTCCTTCAGTGAAGTGAGCCATCTCTGAACTTATTCCTGTGGACGGGCCTTCAGACTCAGAGATGGCTGTGATGAGGAAGAGGTTCTCCTCTGTCTGCTCCTCGCCCTCGGCTGAAGAAGACAGTGCAAATCTTTACGATAGTGTTTCCATTTCTGCAACTGATCCAACCAATGAACAAGAACATCCCTATGCATCTCTGCTCTGGTAAACTTTCTCTTTCGCCTCATCTGTCAACTGACTCGTGCAACATTTCAGTAGTGGAGGAAGTGTTCAGAACTTTCATTGAAGTAAAAATAACAGTATTACACTGTTAAATCCACTCCAAGTAAAAGTCCTGCATTAAAGCAACATTATGTAACTTTTTTTACCTTAGAATAACAGCTTCAAAATCATTTTGTTGTGACAGTGTCTTTTCACAGGGTGAATGCTGTCTGTGTCTCAGCTACTCCGCACCCCTATCACTTGTTTCTAGTCTATGTAACTTCAGTGAGGTGGTAGGATCACAGCGGGCATTTCTATTTAATACAGTGGTGTTGCTCTCTCTAACTGTGGGGGCGCCAAATCGCTCAAAATACAAATTCCCACGTAATGTTGCTTTAAAAACATTCCATATTGTATATAAAAATGTTGTATTAAAAGCTTACTGAATGTATATGTACTTACTATCACATATGTATTATATTATTGGATTATTATTCCATTCACATGGAAGTAGATTTTCAATGTGGTAGTTGGTTGAGGGATAGCATATTTTAATAAATTCATCATATATTTTGTACATAAAAGCTTAATATCTAAATTAACTAATGTAGTAAAGTGCGGTGAAATGTAGTGGCATTAAAGTATAGGCATTCAAATTCAGTCATTATTAAACAAAAAACAATGAATTTATGTCTGAAGAGTGTGCAATACACCTACCATCATTTAATACATTTAAAGTTATCACTTGCTTCACATAACGCTAACAATGACTTTGATTTGTTGTATTTCCAGTACAACTTAAAGGACAAGTTCCCCTCAAAATGAAAATGTAGTCATTATCTACGTGACCCCGTGCTGATGGAAGTTGGCTTCACAGCAAAACAGTGTTTCAGCATTCAACCAAACAACTGAAGTAGATGGAGACTTGTTTTGAAACTTCAAAACTGGACTTGAGTCCTGAGAAATACATCTCATATGACGACGACTAAAACAAGTGTTTTTGTCCAGTTGCCATCGTGTCCAAGACTCTTTGCTGAGCTCCAACAGCAGCTTCACCAGATACAGAGGCATCCTCAACTGGATCATTATCCTGCTGGTCAGTTTTTTAACCTTCTTTTTTTGATTTTACAACTGCAAATTATTATTTTTTACTTATAGGTAACAAACGTATACTTTCAGTTTAAGACTATCTCTGATCTATGAATTATTAACTGACTGGTGCTTTTCTGTCTGTAACCGTGATCATTTGGAATATCAGGTCCTGACTCACGCCCACCTGTTCTTGGAGAATTTCATACAGTAAGTATATAAAAAAAGGATCTCATGCATATATGTACACATACGACAGGAAAAAAACTACATCTAGTGTTTATTTTGTTTGTCAATCATAACTATGATTAAAATTAAAGAGTATGCCCAATATACTTTTGACCTTACTTTTTAGTCAATCATGGCTCTAGGGCTACCTGTGTTAGTTAGCCTGTACAGACTTTAGTGGTCCCCAGAGGGTGAATCCTCATGATTAGTAATCCCCACCTATTACCAGGTATCATGCTAACAAGCTTTACTAAGATGGTGATCATAACAAAACATTACTCCAGTGTTGCATCCACATGTTTTTATGACAGCATGCTGACGTAGGCGTTTTGCTCAAAGCAATTCATTGCCCAAGTACTGTCTCAGAAAGCCACTCTCATGGCTGTAGGCTCAGCGTTAACCGTGAAAGTTTAGTCTAAAACTTTGGAAAAGCAGCTTGAAACAGTAGTGTCATAGAGAACAATTCTAGCTCAGCGTCCACTTTCTACTCTTCTGTAGACACTAGGCTAAATCCATCAGCTTATGAGGACAGTGAGATGAGATTTTATTTGTCAAACCATATAATTAAGCATGTTCTATATATTGTATATGTTTATCGATAAAATACGTGTGTCCATGGTTTTCCTTCTCTCACCAGACATGGCTTTTTGATAGATGTCAAAAAGGTCTTGGAGCATCTCATTGAGGACAACTGCAACTGGCCATCTGTCAACCTCCTGCTGGGTGAGAAACTCTTTTAGATAGAACTGTATCAAAAACACCAACAGCCATTGGAAAAGAAAGTTACATTAGATCAACCTTTAGTTAGAAGAATACTTGGACAGAATATTGGCAGAACCAGAGATATCCTAGTTTTTCTTCTCATAACTGGCGACTAGGTTACACACAATGCAGCTTGTCACCCGCAGTTCAGTCAGGCCTACAGAAGTCTGGTAAACTAACTTCTTTCCAACTCCAGACCCCCAGATTGGTTTGATTGTTTAAACTTGTAGCCTTCAGAACCAGCTGACTCAAGTGGCACCACTTCTAGAACTACAGAAGAACAACACATTAAACAACTTTTTCACAGCTGTAGAAGTACTGCCCATTGTTCAAGTGTGTTTTAAACACAACACACTTGTGAATTAACAAAATATCTGTATTTTTTTCAGCTGCCAACATGTTTGCCATTACAGCTTTGCTCCTTGAGAGATCTCAGGAAAAGGTGAGACTGGTGCATGTTGTTTTTTCTCTTGAATGTTGATCAAGGCTGAAAAAAATGCATCAGACCACGTCACAATTTAAAACACCCTATCAGGTTTTACTTTTGAACAGTTTGGTAAAAAAAAAAAAAAAGAAAAAAAAACACCTGAAAAATGATCAGTATCCTATCCAATGATTTGCTAACTCAGAATAGTTGAAACACTTGTATTCCATTTATTTCTGTCAGGGTATGCTGTCCCCAACCAACACTCATCGTTTACATCTCACAAATCTGTGGCTGCTCCTGCTATTCCCTGTTGCAGTCATTGTTAATGAGCCTACAATATCAACAGGTAACATATACATGTGAACCCTCATTAACACCCGATACATGACTAAAAATGTAGTACAGGACTGACAATTATTATATTATTATTGTCATTATTAATCGTATTATAAACCCATGGACATCGGTTCAGTTATTGCAATTGTGTTTCTTATCTGCTTGTTTTAGCAAATTCTACAAAAGTTATAAAAGCTGCATCATTTTCTCAAATAGAAATATACTAGAAGGATCCTTTGACAGTATACAATTTCCTCATAGTTTAGCCTGAGACATTTGATACCTCAGTAAACATTACCATTATGGGTACACTTTTGAATAAGTTCTGTGTGGTAGATCACTGTTTGCAGCAAAACATTGTGCTTGTAGTGAAGGACTGAAGAGTTAAAAAAAAAAAAAAAACCTGACCTGTCCAACCTACAGGCATGGTTGTTTCAAAGCCCTAACATAATCAATTGTACTTTGAAGCTCATAGAATGTAGCTTATCGTGCTCTAAATGGGATGTTTCTGATTTTTGTCCATAAGGTGGAGCATTCTTCTCTCTCTGGTTCTATACTGCCCTGGGGATGAAACTTTATTCATACCAGGAAACTAACCACTGGTACAGACAGGCTCATTTATCTGATGCAGGTAATTTTCCAACACTGGAAGTTAAACTGATTTCATTTCAGAACAAAAACAACAACTAATCCAACAACTACTGCTTTTTAATATCTGTTTTCAGAGACAGACAACAATGAGCATCTCACTTTCAAAGGTAAAACTGTTTGTCATTCATACAATGATACTGTTCTTTACATTAACCTATGATGATACATGTCCTCTGTGACTCTGTCTTTGATTTCTCAGATCTGTACTATTTCCTGCTTGCCCCAACTCTGTGCTACCAGAGAGACTTTCCATGTACTCCTAAGGTCCGCATCAACAAGCTACTGCACAGGCTGCTGGAAATGGTGAGCTGAACAACACTTCAAGGCTTGAAAAAGTGTTTTGATTGTGGCAGGGGTGGGTCTTGTCTTTTAGTATCCTTTTGGGCTCTGTGCAGACATCTCACGCCACCAATATAACGGATGCTTAGATGATGGGTACAAATAATCATCCACTGCGAGGCCTTCCTGTCTTTGACCGTACAAAAACTATGCCAGTTTTTGATGTTTCCAGTCAGGATGCTTTCTATTGTTCCTCTGTAAAGAGACCTTGGCACCAGAATTTAAACTTCTCAGTTTCAGTAAGCTTTTTCTGTTTTTTACCAGGGTGGTGATGTGTGATGACCACAATAGGTTCAGATTCCCCAGAACCTAATACTGTTCACCTGCTCCACCTCAGCTCCACTGATGTAGTAGGGGGTTTGTGTCTTTGCCTCCTTTTTTCTAAAATCATCAGTCTACCAACCAATCATTCAAAATTGTTGATTTCCTCCCGATATGAAATCTAATCGTTGTTTATAATGTGGTGGATGATGATAGTGTTGTCTGGATACTTAACAATGGAGTCCTCTTGATGTCTGGGAGTGAAGTCATGTGTGTACAGTGTGAACAGGAGGGGGCTGAGCACATAGCCCTGGGGGGCTCTGGTGCACTAAATCAGAAAAACATATTAGGGTGCTTTCTGTATTTATTGTTGGCAGGTCTACCTTAGTCGCTCTCTGCTGGACAACAATTAAATGCAATATACCTCTTCACTTGGTTTTCTGTATTGTGATTTGACGTTGAATTGTCCTTTTAGTGTGTTATTCATTCAGTTGTGACAGCAGATGCATGGTGAATTAGTAATTCATTTTACTTTATTATATCATTGGCTCATTTTTATTAAGGCATTTAAAATAATAGTTCAAAATGTGGTTTATATGGACGCTGGTGATGATTGCTGCTATACAGTTAGAAAATTGTCTAACTACATAACATTAATTGAGTATTCCCACATTATTGTCTGTATGTGTAAATCATGTATAGTTTCATCATAAGTTTAAAGGTGTTCTTTTTATTTTGCATGGACACTACAAGAAGCAGTTGCAGGATAACATTTATGTACTGTAGGTCTTATGGATGGAAACACAGCAGCTTGTTAATTGTGGCATTTTCTACTTTTAGGTGATCGTTATACAGATCATGGTTGGAATTGTGCAGCAGGTACAGCAGCTAATTAAAGTTCCTCCAATGTTTTGTACAGTATGTTATTGTGTACTTGTGTTATTGTTTAATAAGTTTTTTGACATGACAATATTTATTATCAAAACATTTTGTGTTCTTTTTTTAATTGAAACCAATTACATCGTATGTTTCATCACATTGTCATGGGACCTGTTATTTTCTGCTACAGTAGCAGATACTGTTGCAGACCAGTTTCCTTAATATGGAGAGACCATAATTTGTGAGAATAATGAAAGAAACTCAGTCTATTGTGCCATGGTAGCTAGAGTAAGAGACGGTAATGTAAAGTAGATTTAGCTCTGCTATGTGTAGCTTGTTATATTGAGCTATGTAAGCTATTTATTAGCTGTGTTCCGTTCCATTCCGTTTTCTTATACCGCTTTTTCCCTCACGGGGTCGCGGTGATGTTTCCCCCTTTTTCAGGGAGATTACTGGAGCCTATCCCAGTTACTCGATGGGCGAAGGCCAGGGTACACCCCTGAATGAGTCGCCAGCTCATTGCAGGACCCTTACTTATGGCATAGGCTGCCACGCATTGTGCCAACTATTAGCTAGCTCTATTAGCTGTGTGTTTATTGTAAAACAGCAAATGGCAAGTACTGAGTGCTCAGCCTCACAGGTCATCAGGGTTTATTTCACTTTACAAAATCAAAGCACCTAGATTTACCATGACCTGGATGACTGATAACTTTCATCAGCAGTAGACTGTTAGTCTTGCTTCTGAATGTGTTACCTATGTGAATTTACATTGAATGCTATTACTACACTGTGACTGAGTCTTTCTTTCTTATCAGTGGATTGAGCCCATCTTCCAGAGATCACAAAACTCTTTCTCCGTAAGTGAAGCTGAACAATTGTGAATGCTAGAGCAAACACATATTCCACATCTGTGGATTTCACTTATATCAATTTTCATTCTCTTACACAGAGTTTCGACATCACTATGAAAGTGGAGCATCTGGTGGGACTGGTGGTGAGTGCTTTTTGAACAATATCTTAACATTACATTCTTTGACATCTTTGTTTTTGAATTCAGGTCAACCTCACACTGAACTCAGCGCTCACCAGAGACTCTAGTTGTATCTCTACCTTTTCCCCTCTCTTCTCTCTACCTAAACGCCAGACAATGGAGGTCACCTCAGCTGATCACTGCTGCAGGGAAGTTGATAATCTGGAGTGAAGAATATTCACTTTTTGATCCGAAAAGTTAAAAAGTAATCTCTGACCTCACCTTCCGTTGGTAAATGGATCTGGATCAGAGCAGAATCTGATGTGACTCCACGTGTTTATTCCTCCAGAAGGTCTGCCTCTCTCATCCTCAGCTGGCCGGCTCTGAGCAGTTGATGGTCAGCTCTGCCCAGCCCTCCCCACACAACCGTCTGCAATTTTTTTACATTTTGTTTTTTTGAGAGACCCCTAGCAACAGAAAATAAATACTGTGATTGTTATATTGGAATTGCTAACACATATTTCAATGTCAGGCACCAACCCATTTCCTCTGGCTCCTCTTCTTCTTCTTGACTCACTCCTACCTGAACTTCTGTGCAGAGCTGCTGTGCTTTGGTGATCGTCATTTTTACGGAGACTGGTGGTAAGTTGCACAAAACAATTTCTGCGCATTGTGCTGTTGCACATTCAGTACTGGCTCAGTGAAGTTCATCGTTTCATTCACAGGAACGCTACAACTCTGATCAGTTTCTGGAAGAATTGGAATATTCCCTGTCAGAAGTGGTGTCACAGGTACGTAGTCTAACAGATGATATAAATACCAAATAATCTCCCTACATTTTGCTTTCATCTCTCAAATGACTTTACTCCTTGTCTTCTCTTGTGTGGAAGACATGTATACACACGGCTGGTGGAAAAGAATGTGCCCCCATCACAAGCAGAATTATTGGTCTTCCTGATGTCAGCTGCTCTTTGTGAGGTACAGTCTGAAACTGCATGAAGCACTTTATTCCTTTTGGTGATCCACTTGTTTGGTAGCAGAGAACAGACGATATTTGGAATCTTGAATTAATTAAGTTTTTAATGTAAGCATTATTCTGTGCATTTTTGTATAAAATGTCACAGTTTGGGATCACTGGTCACCTGCTCATTTCTGCCTGCCCTGTCACCTGTCATTCTTCTCGTTGCCTGCCTACCTGAAGTTGTACTGAACTGTATGTGTGTTAGGACCCAATTGCAGCACACAGTAGCAGATGTGGCAACACAGAAAGAGTCTCTGAGCCACAGGAAGCTGACTGGAACTCTCATTCTGTAGCATTGTTGTGGAAAGGGTCTCACCAGGCAGCCACAGGCAAAACAGTAACCAAGGAAAAGCAGAAAAGCAGAAAATCTCAAGGCTGGGGACTGAAGGTCGGTGCGTTTATTGGGAATCAGACGAGACGGGTTTGTCAGAGGCACACAGAGTTGGCAACAGGAAAGCAGGCAGAGGAAAAGTGCTGGAGAGTCTTGCGTGAGTGGCAAATAACCTCACAGGCACTCAGGCGTTCAGGCAGGAACATAGAATCTTGACCGCTAACATTCTGTGAAGTTGTGTGTCAAACTGGGAAAAAGTTGGTAATCACTAATGATGTAGGTTTGCAGTAGTAAACCTTTCTCCTATGGATTTATGGTATGGAGATTAAAGAGCCCAAGCAAACAATGCTTCTGTGATGTTTTTGTCCTCTCTTCTACACAGTGTATGATTGCTCTGCCCCTGCATAGCTGTCGTCTGTGGGTCTTCCTCGCGATGGTATTTGAGGTGAGAAGATCACACCAGTAGTGGCTTCAGCCTACACACGCACAACGCTGTTACCTTGCTTGGTGCACAAAGCTTTGACTCCAACTTTGATAGACTGATGCATTTATGCAACAGTTGAATCAGAGAAGCAGACACACTCCATACTTCATCAGTCTGTTTTCTCACCGAACAGAGGGATTCTCTACAGAAAAATAAAGCAATAACAGACACAGCACACCATTAAAAGACCACATGCAAAGAGCACACCATAGTCACAGAAACAATGCTCCATGAGACCCAAACTTTGCACTGATTTACAGTGTATTCCTTTGAATGCTTAGCACCACCACCACCACCACCATGGAAGTAAACAGTTCATGCCCTTTGACTGACAGAAAGATTTACACAGTATATGGCAATAAGTGGTCATCGGTTGGAGAAGTCTGTGGTTTTGTTTTATCCTTAGAGATATTATTTCACGATTTTTAAAGAGGTCATATTACATTTGTTTTTTTACCTTTCCTTTCGTTTCCTGTGTTATGTCGCATTTTTGTGCATGTAAAAGGTCTGCAAGTGAAAAAGCCCAAAGTCCACTCCAAAGGGAGTTATTGTCTTCCATAGAAAACACTGTTCCTGCACCGCCTAAAACACCTGGTTTGGAGTCGAGCATTTACTTGCGTATTTTATGTGTCACTAATGTATACTTATATAACAGCCGTTTTATAAGTATACATTTTTATTCATTTATTATGAGATATATAGACTCCAGTCAGTTAGCAGACACACAGTTTCTACTGCTGTAGTGGCGTTACTTTAGATCACACTACCTTGCTTGGCATGACCCATCCTACTCTGCTTCTGATTGGCTGCATCCTGCCTAAGTAATTAAGTAATAGGGATGTGCAACTCTCACCAAAGATTGAACAGAGCTAAAATTGAGAGTTCAAGACACAGTGTGAAAAGGGATGTTGCAGCAATGCACCATATGAGAAAATTAATGTGTTTTTTGTAAATTAAAGTATGTAAACCTATTCTACTTGGCCCTCCAAATAAAAGTATGAACTTGAAAATGAGCAAAACATGACCTCTTTAAAAAAGCCTTTTTGTTTGAAGGGAAAACACTAGACATGTTGGGCAAGGTACTAGCCTGTATTTTATTAAATCTCTGTATATTGCTTGCACTGTGTCTTCTTCCAGCTCCTGGTTGCAGTATTCCTTGGAAACTACTTCCAGGGAAACTACGGTAATGGTTTAGTGTGGCTGTGCCTGCTGCTGGGACCTCCTCTAGCTGTAACCACATACTTTCACGACCACTACATCAGTTTCCCATCAGCGTCATCCTCACCACAGACGTCAGACTATGGTCTTCCAGTTTTCCTGCAACCTCATTGATCATGAGGAAGTCTCTATCATCTTGTACTGCATATGACAGTGTTCCAAAGATCATCAAAGGCTGCTTATGTCTTTCTGGGAATCCATTTTGATGTCTTGAAAACCTTTTGGATTTACAATCCACAACCTCCACCCCAGTTCAGTAATCTATACTGTATTTGTTGTGTTTACTCATTAATGGACCTACTCGATACTGGCAGAATACTGACTTGCAAGTTATACTATGATACTTCCACACCTGACAAATGTTGATGCGAAAAACCATCTCAATTAGAATTTTTCAGTCTGAACTTTTACATCTGAAGCTTGTTGAATGTGACCGGAGAATGAACTGCAACATGGCAAGGCGACGATAATCTCAGCCACTGATCATTCCTATTATAATGATGTGAGTCAGCAGCGTAGAAGATAAAGTCACTGCTGACACACTGCTCTGTCAACATGTGGTTAAGGGGCTCTGGTTAATCTAAGTTTACCGTAAATTTCATGGACACGGTCCAATCAGAAAAATAAGGGGAATGATTGTTCCTCCAGGTTCATTCAGTCCAAGTGTGGAATGGTTTAAGTAAAGTTTGGACAGGCCCTAATGACGTAGGAATGCTCTGGCTTGCTTTCACAATTCCACTTTTATATTATCATAAACGATATAGGCCTACCTCTGAAAGATGTGTACCATTCAATATTAACTGGGCTGATGCACTCTTAGAGCTATATTATATATATATATATTCTTTTTTTCTCATTGTATATTTTTATGATGACCTCCTGTATGTTATATGTTATGTCACTATGTATTGTATGTTTAGGCTAATGTTTACTGGTTCTGTTGCAAACCAAATTATACTTCTGGGACAATAAAGATTCTCTCATCTATTCTAATCTAATGTAGTCTAATCTAGGGACACCACAAATGTAGGTAGGTCTAATGTAGGTAGAAGAAAGTTTGATGAAGGAGGCTAGAAACTAAGTAAATGACCTCTCTGGAGAAAATCTACCAAGCTTCCCTAGCAGAGCTGCTCAGTGGTCAGTGGTTGTGGCTTTAGTAGTGCTGGAAAGCTTTCAAGAGTAAAGATGTGTCAATGTTCGGATGTAAACAGCGCAGCAACAGAAGTGCTAGAGGCCTGGGTCAACAAACCCGCACATTTAAACAATTACTAATTTCCCTGTTGTGAATGTAGACTGCATCCTTGTTTCAGTGATATCTCTCAGATGATGATTGTAACATTAATGGCAACATAAAAAGGACATTGCGCATTATGTGTCTTTTATTTATTGAGTATGTAGTTATTACTAGTCTCTAACAGCTATATGTTAACCATACCCACCACTCTTATAGACATTTAAGAAAAACTTAACATGAGCTTGAACAGCTGTGTTTCACTGCCCTCTCTGGTTGAAAGTTTGAAATCTGTAGCAAGAAGTACACTTCAGCATCACTGCGGCAAGATGAGTTAAAACAGTGGAGATCTGCAGGAAAAGATATCCTGTTCCTTTAATTTGACATGTAAATATGTAGTCTACTCTGTATCCTCCAAGTCACTGGCTGATGAATGAAAGAGGCACACATGTTAAAGCTCACCTATTCTTTTCAGACACTTAAATGGCAGCCTGGAGCAGTGATACACCACCCATCCAATGTGTATTTCACATTGATGTGCAGGAATAAAAGTGTTGTATGTGTTTTATCAAGCAGAGAACAGGCTACTTGCTCTATAACTGGAGGACAGCACAACTGAGCAAAGAGTTTCCAGCAGCTGGCCACATCTACGGTATAATGATTGATCCTCATTAACTGTGTACTTTATTTCACATCTCCAGTTCCACAATGTAAAAAACACTTTACACAAGCAAGTGGGCTTCTTATTTCCTTGCATTTGCCAGATGTCTTTGGAGTTCAAATACTGTTTTTATAGATACTGTTGCTCAAAACATTGTAAAGTGGCATGTATACATAACATAACATATACAGTATAACTAGATGCATGATTCTGGATGTTGGAAATCCACAAGTAAAACTAGAGCTAGAGCTACTGATGCCCTGCATCTACTCCACTCTCCAACATGTATTCAATTAATGTTGGGTCTAATTTTCCAGCTCAACACTATACATATTATATTAATTGATTACTCATGAATTGATAAGGGATCAATTAATCAATTGCATAAAAGCTCTCTTTGCCAATTCAGTTCAGACTCTGGGAACAACAAATCACAAAATGTCAAGAGAACAAAGACTGTGCTTTCCATATTTCAAGTTTCAAATAGAAGATAAGAAAATATGGAGTTTGCCAAGAAAGCTTTGTAAATTAAATGAATAAATCTCAGTCCCGTGATTCACCATGCAGCATGTGAAGACAATGAGGAGAGACATTCATATACAACACATCTCCAATAATCAACAACAGGTAAAAAGTTACCATCAATTTTCTTTCACACAGAAAGAAAAACAAGACCCGTCCTACAATCCCAAAGTGTCAGTTTTTGACGAGTTGGGAATGAGACTCAAAAATCAACTTTCCTTACAAAGAGGACCTTTCAAAGTAGATTATAACTCAAATTGTTGACCATTCCTGGTAACAGTTTTCCCAGATCTTGTTCTTTTTTTTTTGTTAAGAAGAGGTTAAGAACATAAGCTTAGTTTTATCTGCAGTTAGGACAAGCTGCATTTGACAAAGTTCTTCTTGTACTCTATCAAATGGGTGCTGAAGGTACACAAAAGCCTTGGCAGGAGTAGAGGCAAAGCAGCAAATGACCGTATCATCAGCATAACAATGAAATGTTGAGTTAGGAATGTTCTGTCCAAGGCAATTAAGGCCCAGGACTGAGCCTTGTGGAGTTGCAGTGCCTCAGAGGCAGCACCATCTAACTGAATAGCCTGGATTCTGTCTGAGGTAGTTTGCAAGCCAGACAACTACCTGTTCAGAAAACCCTTTGGCTGTAAGACGTCCAATTAGACGTATCGTGGTCAGTAGTATCAAAGGCTCTGGAAAAATCTATAAACATTGACCGAAAACACTCCTTATTATCGAGGGCTTCGGTTATATTATTAATGACCTTTGTGGCAGCAGTAGTAGTACTATGGTTTTTGTGAAATCCTGACATGAGACATGAGCATGCTATTGGAAGCCAGATATTCTTTTCCTTGCACACTTACCGGAGATTCAAGCACCTTCACCAAAACAGAGAGTTTAGATACTGGTCCATAATTATTTTCCAACAGTTGGATCGCCACCTTTCAATAGCAGAATAACAAAGGCAGTCTTCCAGTCCATGGCGATTTTATTTGTTGACAGGGTAAGATTTAAAGTGTGACGCAATGGTTGAGCAATACATTCTGAAGTCAATTTAAGAAATAATGGATCTAAATTATCTGGACCAGCAGGTTTTCTGGCATAAAGTTATTTTAAAGCCCTAATCACCTTTTTTGGTAGAAGAATCGAAATTAAAAACCTGAGAATTACCATTAGCTCTGTTGTGAAGTGAAGATACTAACATAAATAACAAAAATAACATAAACGTTTCAGTCAGATCAGTAAACCGTCAATAAAAAATACTGGTTGGCAGTATCAAATAAAGGTCCAGCAGTAAGATTTGATGGACTTCTGGATGGTCTACTAGAAATTACAGTTATAGTGGCCATACAGACACCTTTCCTGTGAATATGGTAACGGCATTAATAGCTCTGTAAATTAATCTTTGAAACACATGCATCCATTGCAACAAGGTCCACTCTGTGGTTTCTCTCATAACTTGTCTTAACAAGTGTTTTTAGCAGCTTTGAGAATATACTGTACAAGGTCTAAAACTAAATTCAGCTAGTTTGTCGCCTAAAGTGATTAGGCTACTCAAAGTGTGTCATCATCAATTATATTATTACTGTAAGGAAATATTTTATCTTTGAATCAAAGGCCAGTTGTGAAAATGCTGCTCTAATCAGTAGATAAGATTACTTTGTTTACAGGGGTAATTTGTAAGATATGGCCAAAATTTTTGTTTAAAATATAATATCAACATAGTGAGATGAAACAACAGTGTTTAGGATATGTCACAGACATCTATGGTGTGTATTGCAGAGATGTCTACTGAACATAGCATGCTACCCAGCTAGCCATGGCTTGTCCTATCTTGTAATACCACTTTGTACACTAAGACGTGATAGCCCCTGTAGTTTCAGCTGGGACATGTATGCGTGTGGTAAGTTGTCTGTGTGTCACAAGCTCTCTTTGCATTCAGTGTAATGAATGAATAAAGCAAACGAACACATGAAATGTCAAAAGGAAAAAAATAATATTCTACTTTCCTTAATAAACAGAAAAAAATACAACTCACCTTCTGAGTTTCTCTTTTACTGAACTATGCAAGCTTAATTGCCTTGGTAACAGAAATGAAATAAGTCCCACTAAAACAGTCATAGTTTGTCTTTCCACAATCACCTCTGGTTTGGCTGAAACAAATCTTCAATTCACAGAGTAAGATGTGAAGATATTTCAGCTCTACATGCTGTTTATGCCCGCTGCTGAAGCCAGATACTTCATGCCTCTCCTCTCCCTGCCTGCAGTGTCTTCTTGTCCCCAGAGTCATAGTCCAGATCAGAGCTGCTGTAAATCACCTCTGCACTGTATTCCCAGTTCTCAAACTAGCATCTCAGAGCAGTGTTCAGTCCAAGACAGGTGTCCAGCTGTGTTTGCTGGAAGATGGCTGAGGCCGGTTGAGCTGGTTGACTACCTCTGTGATCTGAGGTCATAGTTCAGGCGAACTCCTGTCCCTCTAATAAGGCATTTGACCTCTGGTCATATTTTACAAATTACACCTTTAATGTAAAGGGTTTGCTCATGTTGACAAATTTCAGTTTTCATCAGCCCTACAAATCTTCCAAATGAATTATGATGCTCCTTGTCGACCAGATGTATCAATAAATAGCCAGCACATGGCCATAACAACGTTATAGGCAGTTATAGGATATCAACAGTGTGCTTTCTGCATTTTGCTGCCATCAAGTGGCCCAAAATTAGATAGAAAATACATTAATGCTGCTTTAAAAAGTTCTAATTGTGATAATTTAGCTGAAATTTAGGTTGAGATCATCATTCAAATGTCTTACTGGCTTGAACTTTGGAGCTCGCTTTTATACATTAGATTTGGTGTAGAACTTTGATGTCTTTGGAATTATATTTCACTTTCCTTTTGTGAAGTCCGTTTCTTTCCTTGCTATGAATTTTCCCCCAATAATACATCGACTTCCTTTTCTGTATATTTCATTCCATTTGCAAGTAAAGTGAAGCATAATCTCAATTTGAAGTGTGATGTTTACCATTATTTATGACCCACAATCCTTTGTGCATTGAAAAATACATACCCTGGGTCACGTGGTATTGTCACTGAGGCGGAAATGAAAGTTCAGCAGCGACAGCAGCGGAGCACAGCTGAAAAAGGTACGGGAAAGACCACATTTAAGCCTTATATGTTAATGTTTCAAGAGGCATTTCGTCTTCTGTCATGAACCACGTAACTAACAATGCTGCATGACCTGTTGTCAGGTTATCAGAACAGATTGTATCGGCATGTCCTTTTATAAAATCCCCCTACGAAGCTTGCTTGCTAACAGTTAGCTTCTCATAGGTCAAGTTAGCCAGAATTGGCCACAGCGGACCGGGCATGTCAAGACTTCCCCTTCAAAACAAATGTGAAAAAAACCTGGCACAGTGGGGGAGGTATGGGGAGAACTCCGTCTTGTGAATTTATATCAGTTCAAAATCGCCTCAGAATTAAGTGTATGTATTCTCCTATTTACGTCGCATTAGTCATAACAGGCTACAACACAGGTATATCTGGCAGTTGGGATGTAGTTTGGAGGAAAAAAAAATTGACCGGAAGTAATGTTTTCTTAGCGTCGCTTGACAGTGATGCATAGAAATGCCTTGATTATCTTCCGTGTTTGTGTTTTGTGCGCAGCAGCCAAGGGGATTTAAATACGGGGACAATGAAATTTGTTGAGCAGGGACAGTTAGACCTTCTTTAGTCAGAATGAACTTTAGCTACTATGCGCTGAGTAGCGGATTTAGCTAACTCTGCCCAGCCGGACAGCTCGTTTCACAAGGTTGACGGAAGATGATGTGCGTTTTTGTTGTGATTGCCATGATCTGTTTTTCAGCAGCCCGGAACCAGACTTCAGGTGGCCATTTGGTTAATTCATTACTTGATAGTTTTTCAGTTCGGGCCAGCTCACATATGGTCATGCATCACTGGTATTTGTCCAGTCACAGACAGAGATGCGAGCAGCAGTCACCTTGGTGCTGCAGCAAGTAACGCTACACTGACAACAGGATGAGGATCTACTTCAAAACAAACCAGTTATTGGGTTAGGACCTCTTCTTGATATACAAAGTACAGATGAATAATAACACTAGCTCCAGAATCAAGTTCAGTTTTACTGCATTGTCCTTGCCTTCCCATTACATTCAGCCCAGCAGGCTACATCTCTGACTTTGCTCAAGGTGATGTTGATAGAGTCTTGGCACTCACTGATGTCCGATGGGGGGAACAAGTGTGTGAAATTGATTTGGTCTGATGAATATATCTGTCATATACTTATGGAGGGGTTGTTTTTATGTTGCGATGACACGTACTGACACGTATTACTGTTTGTTGGCGTGGTTGTGTTTCAGAGCTGTGAGGTCATGGCAACTGCCAGCGTGAGCAGACCTGGCGGTGCCCAGACCACTGAAAAGTCTCAGTTGATCTTGAAAGGTAACACTCAATTTTTTTTCAGGGACATTCTAATACTAATAATGGCATTGCATGTTTTTCTACTGCAGTGTTACAAGAAAAAAAATGTGCATAGTTCAGACCAGATATTTTCACAAAACCAGTAAAAGCAGCATGAGTTTCTAGGTGCCTCTTTTGTGTGTGTGTGTGTGTGTGTGTGTGGTGGCTCGGCCCGGTGGTAGTTAGGCAGCACGATGATACCTCTTCTGTCCACCCATCATAACATGAATTATCCTCTCTGTATGATGCACCGATTTATGAAACCTCTTTCTCAATTTAGCCTAATTTAAACTACTTTAAGAATAGTGGGTCACGCTGACACCTTACAGACCCTATTATTCTGGTCAGTGTTGCACTCATTACTGATGACCAAAAGGGCATTTTTGGAACATGTTTCCATCAGTTAACCTGCTGTTCAGACAGGATGTTTTCAGCAGTAACACAGCATTTATAAAATGGTAAAGACTTTAGGACAAGTCAGATTATGTCAGATAAATGTGTTTGCTGTATTTTGACTTTCAGTAATTCTTATGAGACCTGTCACAGCTACTGTGTTGTTCTTCCTACCTTCATATCAGTTTTCTTGATTTTGGTGGACTGTTCATTCTGTTGTGTTTTCATTAATACGACCCCTCCAAATAAGTCACCATTTTGAGCTGACCTGCATGTGCAGAGATGTAATATCCAGGATCCTCACATGGGTTCACAGTGACTTAAGATATCGCATAACAATAATAATGCATCAGAGGTAGTTCACCACTTGGTTTTTCAGATGAAATACATACAATGTAGCTCAGTTGTCATATTATCCTGGCATGGCCATTTTTACATTTTAAACCTACTGTGCGAAACCTTTGTCTTCCCACTCTGGCTATTACACAAACACTGTACAAATTCCTATGACACTATAGGCTACTGCATGCTCGCATGCTTTCCCTTCATCTCTAGCAAATCTTTGCTGGTTAACATAAAACCCATCACTACTGGTGCACTACTGCTGGCAAGTCCAACAAAGAAATGACAAACCTTGCAATGGATTTCTGATAACGTTTCATCGACACAAGTCAGGTTAGGGCAAGAAAAATGTATTTTGACTTCTCTTCCCATCTGGTAATGCAGGTTTGAATAGGATACATGTATTACCTTAAAACTTGGGTTGGTTGGAGAAACCAGAAACAGCAAGCTAAATTTCCAAAGTATCCAAACCAGTTTGGGGATGTGTTTAGTCAGTTTGCCATGATCCACAAGCTCTTTTAGCTTTTTAAGTCTAATTAATGGATTAAAAAAACAATAACAGCCCTGTTAAAAGCCAAAGTCACATAAACACAAACCAAATAGCTTTCACAAACATACCCATACGTTAGCCAGAGCAGCAGGAGCTCCTTAATGCTTTAGGTGTGTGCTTTGTGCTAACGTTAGCTGCTGAGCAAGTCTTTTGCTGCCATAGCAGCTCTGTTCAGGGGCTGTGTGTTTTGTGCTACTTAATGACAGGCTCAGAGGCTGTGAACCGTTAACGATGTTCAACCTTATTCAACTAGATCATGTCTCGTTCAGATATTAAAAAAACACCTATCATTAACTATCATTATAATCGTAAACAATTGACATGGCTATTGTTAGTACTCACAGCTGTCAAGCTAGTTTATAGTATTAGGACATTTTGTTCACAGTTTCTCTGTCATTCTTGTGTGACTGTCTCACTAATCTTTAGCAATATATCCACCAAGCTCTGTGGAAGACGCCAGTCATGGGCAATGAGTGCAAAGGCAGATACACAGGTAAACAGACAGGCAGCTGAATCAAAGACAGGATGGGCTTATTAGAGGCCTGCAACAGCCAAATATATTTATCATATTTTTCAAATTATTTGATTTATTGATTGCTGTCGAGATGTTAAGACATTTTCTGGCAAAAATAACATTTCTTTTAGAATAACTTACCAGCCAAACCTTTAAAACATATTGTTGTCATATATAATTATAATTATCATAATTTAAATCTTAAACTATGGGCAGACTCAGAGTTACAACATTTGCTTTTTATACATCTAGCAGTTTTGGATGAAACAACGTTATTATTCATGCAGAGCTGTGCTTCATGTTTCTCCTGGTAAATGTATGTCTGATATTCTGGTCTCCACCAACTCCTCAGCGAGATATCTGTCTCTTTTAGTTGTTTAATGCTCCGCTATGTTCCCCAACTAGTCTCTGTGTCTGTCTGCTGTTTGCTGCTGAGAAGGTAGTGTTTAGTGGGTTGTAGAGCTCTTCCTCTTCTCTTGGGTTTTGTTGGTATTGGTTCTTTGGCTGTTCTCCATGCACGGCCCAACAGGTAGTATACTAAACCTCAGTGCATGCAGTACATGTAGTAGTTACTATATTGTTATTATAATGGCTAGATTTCAGGGCCAAATCTCAGAAAAGACAAATTGTCCTATCGCCTCTAATGATGTAATGGTGATGATCATCCAAGAAGAGTTATGTGATGGCTGTTATGTTTCTCCTTCCCTTTTTTCCCCTCAGTATCATTCACTGTGCATTGTTTGAGCTATGACTCACCTCCTCATTTACTTCTCCATTGATCTGTTCTCAACTGCTATCTACCGTTTCCCCACCCCTCCCACTCATTCTGACGAAATCTACATTTGATTCTTTCATCTCTGGCCTTATTCCACCCCTCTGTTAGTTCCTTGCGTGATGTGATGAGTCACATTTTTTTTTATCAGATGTTTATGAGAGATTATGAGAGATGTTACAGAGATTGTCAACTTGTGTCAGCTGGTGCAGATCAGCTAATGTCTCGTCTGTGATAGGAATACAAGGAGTACAGACAGACAGGCAGACAGACGCCCTTTTCTCCATCATCATTTATTCATCCAACCACTCATCCTGATCTGACGCACCCAGAGAAGCACTTCCAAGCTGTGTGATCTGTGTTTGCAATCCAGAAGTGTTTCAGGATGAACATATTGGCTCATATGACTGATATGCCACGAAGCCACTAAGCCTGTCTAAGCCCAGCTGTAGACTTTGACCATAGTCACAGAGCTTCCAATAGTGCTAAGATTTAAGGACATACCATGAAATGCATGGATGTATATTTAGGGAGTTTCACCAGTTCTCTGTAAGAAGTCAGGGATGTCAGGAAGTTCTTCTTCTTAATTCTACACAAGTGTCACACAGTGGTTGTCATGCATCCATTTCATGAGGAGGTTACAGCACCGCTGGCCTGAAAAGTGAATCACAGCATAAATAAACATTAAAAAATTAAAAGCATTTATAGGCCGCAAAAGCACTCTGACTTAGCTATTGAAAGTCCTTGAAAAATCTTCCACATTCCATCAGTCCTGCAGTATGAGCACTGCCCTCCAGAGTCCACATGCTGGTTTCTGGCATTTTTCTAACATTGAGGATTTGTAGCAACTGATAAATAGTATACCTCCGCCCTCAGTCAAAATGAATGAAAGCATACAGCAGATGTTTGTCTTTGTCCCACTAGAGGGCGATGTTTATATTTGTTTGTTTGCTTGGTCCACCACCAATGCACAAGTTGGGTCCCAATTCCATATAAAATATGTGGGATGCCACACGGGATAAGTGACAAAATGAAGTAAACTGAAAACAATATGCATACAAAAAACCCCAAACAGAGTTCCACAGCTGGAGAAAATAAAGCTAATTATAAATGGTAGTGAAATGGCTCTGGAAACACAGCAGAAAACAAATGCCTACATTTTTTGTTTTCTCTTTGTAAGGTTTTTTTAGCAGTGACAATTGAAGTGTATCATTTTCTATTGATATCTTGAACACAAACTGCAAAAGCAATTTCCTACAGTGATTCTGCCAGAACCAAAACTCACTAACCTTTTTTTTTCAAAACATCAACCACAAAAAAACTTTTGGGTGGTGTCCTCATGAACTGTATAAAAGTGAAGGATTCGGTGAGACTTTCATCAGTACCATGTGAAGTACAAGCCTGTTGTACTTGGTGCTAGTGGTAACTAGTGTTACAATTCATTTTTGAAATAATTAAAACCAATTTTAAAATGTACAGTTAATAAAACAATAAATGGGTTAACCCTTGACCTGAAAGAGCTTTCTGTTCTCAGTTTATGACTGGTATATGAGGCTGAGTCAGTTATAATGTATCACATAGCCTCCCTGTAGTACCTTACGCATTAGCTCTTCAAACACTGAAACTGACATGTAATCAGAGGTAGATGATTGACACAGACATGTCCAGCTTCACTAAATAACAAACAATTTGTTTTATGCTTTAGAGATTTCAGCCAATTTTTGACTCCCCTTTAGTGGGCCTTTGGCATTTTTGAAAATAATGTGGTTGAGGGATACATAGGACATGATTAATTAAAACCGTATGTAAAACCAAAACAATGTCCTGAAAAACAGAAACAAATGACTTCCCTCCAAAACAAAGTTTGTAAAACAGGGTTGCTGTATTAGTCCAGCCCTGTTTCATATATGTATTTGGCAGAACTGTAACATTTAGACATGATCAATTTGTTTATAAAACACATATCAACAGGTTAACATAAAGGGTAACTCCATCAATTTTACACATTGAAGTGTATTTATAGAGTACTACTGCATATGTGATAAAGTAGTATAAAGCCTTTTGTGGCTTCAGAGGAAGCTGCATCTAATCTGATAAATTGCCCTCAGTGATGTCACTCAGTGCCTAAATTGCACAGTAGGTAATGTAGGCATCAGGTTTTGAAGAGGATGAAGAATGAGTGGAATCAAAAAGTAAATATGGTCCTGGTTCTGCTGTATCGATTTTGATCATTTGATTTTTGACTGTCCACAATGAAGAATAACATAGGAATGCAATAGTAGACCAGTGGACTGCTTCTCAAAACCTGACGCCCACATTACCCGCCGTGGAATTTAACCACTGAACGCACCACTGGAGGTAATTAAGCGTCACATGCAGCAGTAAAAGGCTTTATTCTATTTTCTTTACATATGCAGTAGTACTCCCGAAGACCTGTAAACACCCTTAATTGTGAATATTTGAAGTTGCCCTTTACTGTGCATGTAGTCAGCGAGCAGGTAGGGCTGGGCGATATGGCCTTAAATCATGTGTTTTTTGCCTATTATGAGATACACAATATATAGATGTAATATAATATTTTGAAATCTCCCCAGAAATATTTCAGTAATGCTTGGAATGGTTGAAAAAAATCAAATATGACTGTATTTTGGACCAAATGCCTTTCTGTATATTGCAACAAAATTTTAGGGATCACTAATGGTGCTTTCCTAAAATACTTTGAGAAGTGACAGAGAAGTGATGCTAATACACAGACACAATGAGATTTTTGATTTAAAAAAAAATGTCTAATGTGGAAAAAATAATCTAAGTATTAGAAGAAGTCAAACACTGTGGTTAGTTGAGGAAATGACATCACTTTACTGTAATGCAGCCTGTAAAAGCAGGAAAAAGACCAAAATCTAAGATGATACATAGTCTCATATCATGATAATGATATGATATTGATAGATTAGAATAGCAGGTCCAAAGTGCTTCAATGAATTTCAAAACTCAACTTGTATTTCACTGTGAGTAATTTAAGTACTGGAGTAATATGTTTGTCTGAGGATGCTGGCTAGGTTGTGCTTCTTCTGTTAGATACTCAAATTACAGTGTCTGCTGATGATGTCATTTTAGGGGCCCCGTCTCACTGCTGGACTCGGAGGTGGAAAGCATATTATTTAAAAGAAATTGTGGATGAGGTGTTGTCAATATGAAAGCTAGACTTTTGACCTTGAACTCACACATGAATAAAAAGTTTCCTTATTGTTGTTGGACTGTTGCCATAGTATCACATCGTGCTTCCCAGTCTGTTCTACTCTCTTGCATGTCACACTGCGCAGCACCATGTTTTTGGCCTCATCAGTAGATGCCGTGTTTCAAAACAGACAAACAACTTTTCACTCCCTTCTAATTCTAATGTATTCCTTTTTGTTTTCTTTAATTTCTGTCTGTGTTTCAGTGGTTTCAGCGAAGCCTCAGTCTCCCAAGCTGCCAAACCGCCACTCTCGGCTCAGCTCTTTTGTAGAGGTGACTGCCGATGGTCTGACCAGCGAAACCAAAAAAACAGGCAAACGCAGTGGACACTTGGAGCTGCAGTGGAATGAAGACCTCACCCTGTGAGAACACCATTACCCACATACAGACAAGAACGCTGACTTTTATACATTACTGTATTATATTGTTTGTAACCTTGTTCAAACACTTGTATAGAGCATAAAAAATCCATTGACAGCCACCCCCTCTGATGTTATGTGTGTGCTGATATACATAATGATGGAATGTTTCAAACATTACACTTTATTAGAAGTACTTTATGTGAACTAACCGTGAATATAATCGTATGAATGTTGGAGACATTTTTTTTTCCTTTTGTTTATTTGCACAGTATTTTTGCATTGGTACCTTATGTAACAATGAGCATGTGGATGTTAGACTTTTTTTAACATAGAGAAGAAAAGTTTTGAAAATACAAAAAAACTTCAGAATTACGTAATTAAAAATACAGAGCCTCTGAATACACAAACATTCACACAACCCATCCCAGCTCATTAAGAATTAAAGGTACAAATACAAATAACAGAATGTAACAAAGCAGCCCTTAGTCCAGCAAGACCTTCAAGTCTGTGAAATATGACTTGTGAAATAACTTATCAGTACATCGTCTTATTTTAGATTTGTTTTTCTGAAGTTCCAGAACATTGTATCTTTAAGCTACCATGGACTATAGCAAACTTTTAATCGAAGTCCAGCTGGTTCTGCTGCAACAATCAAGTAAAATTTCTAGTGAAACTCAAGTCATTCAAGTAGTCAACTAGTTCTTGAGGTCAAACAAAACACACAAAAAGACCTTGTTACAGTTGCAGTATGCACATAGGTAAGGATAATAGGAGTATAAATACAAAAATATTAAATGAAAGCATTGTAAAATTGTTGTCAGTTTGTAGTTGGTGCGCTTTCCATGCTGGTAATGCAAAACTGATAGTATTGGTTTATTTTTAATGATGTGTTAGTGTGGTAACAGGCCCCAGTTTATAAAGTATGTGTTTGTGTGTGTTTCACAGTAATGTGACGCCTCAGAGTCGTCTGGATCTGAAGCTGTGGAGCTGCCACACCCTGAGGAAGGAGCTACTGGGCAGCGCCACCATAGACCTGCTGGACACACTGCGCACACACGATGGCAAGAGTAAGAGCATTACTGAAAAAATATTACGATGTATTTCTTAACAGTGTTTAACAAAAATTAAATTTCAAATCCAACTTATAAGCAGTACACTAACAAACAAGAACAATAGACAAAGAGAAGTGTGATTGTACAGATTTTTAGCTATATATCTTAATATTTTCAAGTTAAAGCCAACCAAATTTTTGTAGAAAAGCGGCCCGACGTTGCGGTGGCTCACCCGTACGGGTTTCTCTTGGAGTTAAACTATTCCTTTCAAAATGATGTGGTATCAAAACGAATATCTTTGCTGGAAGCTGTCTTAGCCTGTCTTGGAGATGATTGAGCAATATGATAAATCTGTAAAGTATATACAGTTTTCACTTGATTGCTCACCTGCTTCTGAAACCACCATGAAGTGAAGTATGACAGCATTAGCCATCAAGATAAAATGTTACTCAGCTCTCTTAGCTTGTTGTTGCTCATCTTCTGGTCCCACGTGTCTCAGCAGGGTGGCCCTCCACTGTTTGGAGATGATACACTGTGGGTTCACACACTTTTCTCACTTTGGAGCAATAACAGAGGATGTCCGATTTCCTCCCTTCCATCCCTCCTCACCCTCACTCCCCCCCCGTCTACCCCTCCCGCTCCCTGTTGTTCCACCTTCCCCCTCTAGTGGAGAACGTCCAGCTGAGTCTAGTGCTGCAGACAGAGAACAAAGGCTCAGTTGTAGCGGGAGGCGAGCTCAACGTCTGTCTGGACGGCATGGTTGTTGATCTGGGCTCACTGCCCAATGGCAGTACGGCAGCAGACAGTGAGTACCGCTTTCGCCACACACACACACACACACACACACACACACACACACACACTGACACATTGACAGAGAAGTGATGCTAATAACACCAAAATGCACAGAGAAGCACTCGCTACTGAGGCCATACACATACATATCTGCCATGTGAAAGATTTCCAGACAAATAAAACTCCCTTAAAGAAGTAATAAAAGATAAAAGTGACATGATCTCAGCTGAAATTTAGGAAGAGATACAGCACAGAAAATATATAACAAAGCACTGCAAATGTGGGTGTCACATTTCATGTCAGGCGCAATTTTAACACAAAAAGCATGAGAGAGCCGTAAACAGCCCAGCAACATTCTAAAAAAAAAAATGGAATAAAAACAAGGACTTTAATTGTGAATGTATTGTATGAAAGTTAATATAACTTATGGGAGTAAATACACACTTTATTATAAATGTTATAAACCTCGTGGATAAACACTAAAATGCACTATGAAGCCAACACCAGCAGTTTAAACTATTTTCTTAACATTTGGAGACAGACAAAGAGAAAGATGTGAACATGCACACACTGTTTTCCAGCAGAACTCCAGACAACTTATTAGTGCAGAATACACCACAATATTAAACCTTTCTCCTCCTCTCACTCTTTCCCTTCCTGTTTCTCTAAAATGTTCCTTAATATCGCCAACAACCACATAAACACACACATGCACATGCGTTTGTTTGTACAGTAGGGTGCTTGTGTGTCTCTCCACCCTAGTAATGAGTGTTTTCCCCACTTGGAAAGAAACAGAGGTTTTACATTGGGAAATTGGCAACTTTCCAAAGTCACTTCTTCCCCACATAGCTTTGAATTAATAGTGTGCTCAAATACATTTTGGTCTTTGGAGTCTTGTTTATGTGCTGACAGAATTGTACCATTGTATAGAAGTATATTTGTTTTATTTGATTACTTAAAGTTGATTTTTATATTGTTTATAATTGTATATTGAAGTAGAACATTGAGACAGGATTTAATGAATGAATAAAGTTGATATACTTAATGCAAACACATTTGTGCTACAGAACTTTTTATATTGTTATCTTGAGGTTAAAAGTTTCTTGCTGTTTCTTGATGTGCTGCAATCAAAAAAATTAATATCCAGTTCATCTTGTATTGTAGAGGATGCATAGTAGGGGTGGGCTATAACACAAAATTTGGTCTTGATCCGATAGCAAGTAATGCAAGTTCCAATATCCAATGATGCAATATCACTGAAATCTATACCGATGCGTTTCATTATAAAAATAAAACAGGACAGTTTTTTAAGGGCAAAAACAAAAGTGTTGAGCACTTGGGGAATCACCTTGATGAAATACCAGAATAATTAGGTCTATAGCCTATGGTAGACTACACATAGCCATATAGGAATCCTGCGCCTTTCATAGTTATATTAATAGTTAACATTTTCAACCATCTTCATGTTTCATTATTCATTATTTTTGTCAGTATCATTAAAATAATTTATTTCGACAGCAAGGGCTGGACAAATAATTTCTTCTCCCTTCTTCTCTGCTGCAGCTCTGTCTTCTCTTTGTCATGTTTTTTTTTTTTTTTTTTACATGTTTAAATAAGTTTGTGGTGTTGCCACAGTAGTGAACAGCTTTCCTACACACATCACAGTTTGCAACGTTTTCATTTACAGCTGTGAATTAGCTCCAAACGACACTCCTCTTGCGTTCAGCCATCACTGCTGGATGTCGGCTTAGACTTGTGGTGAGGGTGCGCACCGGGGTGAGCTGCACATGCACAACGTGTGCGTTATTCACATGACAGGATAACAGCACAACATTGGAGAAGCAAACAGAAGGCTTACATGTGTTGATGACAACGAAACGTTTAATACAACTCATTGTTGAAGAAATATAAACGTGAGCACAATGTAGAAAACTGAAACTGATCCCTTTTGTATTGATCCAGTTGACGGTTGGATCGATTCTCAAAAGGAGTACGTAGTATCGGATTCGGTAGTATTGATATTTTTGATCCGCCCATCCCTAATGTGGAGTTGACCAAGTAAATCTAATGACAAGCTCGTCTTGCCCTCATAAAATAGTAAAGAAGTTATATAGTTAAAGATGATTAAATGAAAGTTAAGTTCAAGCTATTTGTCTTTAGTTGTTTAGTTGTTAGTTGCTTCTCTGCTGCAATGTGTCTAACCTGACAGCAATAGAAACCTGTTGACTATATACACTACTACTTGTATTCATTCTTTAACACTGGCGTTGGAGAGTATAAAACCATTTCACAGCCCTTATAGGAAGGATTTCAAACCCTCCACAGACTTATTGACTCTCAGTCAACAGTATTTCCTCACTACCAGGCACTACGCTAACATTTTACTTTCCTTTATGGTTTGGAAGCAAATACTAGGTGTGTCTTTTTAACAAACACAAAGTTATAAAGCTGCTCTTAAAACTGTAGCTAGGTCCATGCATCCATCTCCTCTCTGTGTAACACGCACTTATACACACACACAAGGCTTTTCATAGAGCGCCACACAGAGCGCACAGTGTATTCTGCTGAATGAACACAGGGCCAACAGTAGAGGCCAAGCCCTGCAACAGCACGAGTTGTATAAATGTGTCTCTGTGTGACGGTTGAGATGTGTGGAGAGGTTAAGAGGAGTATGTATTATGGAGGTGTGTTATAGGTAGTTTTGTTTTTGGCCATGCTGTTGTACCACATGTCTTCACAAGGATGGTGGCTTAAAAAACGTATATTAAGGGGGCATTTTTCTACTCTTCCCTTGTAGAGGAGACGAGTATAGTGTTTAGATATAGACTGAGGTTTGGCCAAGATCTTCCAGATCTTGATTTCAATCAATCTTGAGTTTGATCATAAGACCGATACCACTCTCTCATGCTATAGCTAGCAGTCAGTTAGCCTACCATTGCAAACCTGATGTGTAAAAACAGCGCGTTGTGGTATGACTGTGTACCTGATATCACTGTGTTCGTTCCTAGAAAATCATAGTTAATGTTGTTCTTGGACCACCACTGCAACTGACCAATGACGCTGTTGTGATGTCATAGCTTTGGGTTTGGAGCAAATAGTCATGGCTGAATGGGTTAAGGAAAGGACTACCCCTTTATGAACCGTTATCCTATTATTTTCCGTTTCTTTTCAGTTTTCTGTCACTGGTTGGTTTAGGCAACAGAAATACTTGGCACGGTTCAGGAAAATGATTTGGGTTAAAATGGACCCTTTAACACTTTAAGCATATGTTTGAGAGGATAACTTCTCCCATGTATGTTTTTTTTCGGTACATTCACTAAGCTATGACATTGCATAAAATGTCATTGGTCAGTTGCAATGTTTGTCCTGGAGCAACATTAATTATGATGTTTCAGGAACAACACCCACATGGTGATATCAGACAATGTATGGTGTTACAGGGGTTAATGTTCCAGAGTATTTCCTGAGGAGCAGTGACTTCCTACCAGTAAAAACACTCAAGATATATAACCTGTTAGTGAGCCAATTAGAGAGATTTAAAGGTGCTGGTTGTCCCAATTTGTTACCTTTTGTCAGAGCCAGACTAGCTGTTTACCCCCGTTTCAAAGCTTTATGCTAAGCCAAGTCAATTTGCTACTGGCTCTAGCTCTACATACCTATCTTACTGATGCAAAAAATTAAATAAATAAAGGGCAGGTCATCACAATGCAGTTATACAAGCTTTGATCTGTAATTTTGACGTGTGTGAAGGACAAAGGTTAACATGGAGGGAATAGAGCCGTGCACCGCCACCCCCTAGTTTCTTTATGTAGCCTGTTGTACACACACACACGCACTCACGCACACACACACATAATCACAGACATCAGGAGTGCTTTTGTCTAATTTGTTGCAGAGAATTGCGTAATTGAGCCTCATTGCTTGCAGCTCAGCAGTACAATCGCCTCCTGTGATCCTGAAGCAGTGTGCATAGTAGCGGGGGGGTTTCCTCTCCTGGCTTGCATGGACAGGGATGACAGAGGTCGTGTGTGTGTGTGTGTGTGTGTGTGTGTGTGTGTGTGTGTGTGTGTGTGTGTGTGTGTGTGTGTGTGTGTGTAATCAAAGAGTAAGCTTGAGTGGTTTTGATGTTATTGTCATATAGAGGAG
>OMLP01013561.1:5148-46672 GCA_900302685.1 Spondyliosoma cantharus
ACATTCACCCCACCCCACCCCACCCTGTCTTCATCAGCCTGCATCCATAGCTGCGACGGGGTGAAGACCCTGTCATCCTCCCCCCTCATCTGTGGAACATCTGGTGCTCTGTACCTGGTCACGGCAACCCCCCACCCCCCCTCTGCCAGGGGACAAGATGGAGAGAGAGGGGATTAGGTTGACAGTGAGGTGTGTTACCAGATCCTGTGCTAATGAAAAGCAAGTGGAAGCCCTGCATTCCTCCCTCCGTCCACGGCTCACCACTCCCCAAGGTAGGGGGGCATTTGTAGTTCAATGAAAGAAAGGAGGGAGGCGGGCAGTAGAGAGAGAACATATGTCTTAGGGTCCATGAAACAAGACCCTCCCTAATCTCTCAGCTCTCCTTCAGACTGCCCATAGAGTGCCCCCGATTTCCTAAGAACACACACACATACATGTCGACAGACCCTGTTACTAGTGCACGCTTTTTCATATGCATACATCAACGTACGCACACAAAGCTTTCTCCTCGCTCCTTTGCCTCTGTGGACCCCCTGCTTCTTCACGGTGATTTACTCCAGCGTACTTGTAAAGGGACATTTCTGTTCGTTGAACAAAGTGAGAGCTACCAATTATTTATTTATTCATTCATCGTTTTTTTTTTCTTTTCTTTCTTTTCTTTCTTTTCAAGCTTTCTATTTTTCCCCTGGCCTATGTTTGAGTTACGATCATGTCAGTTTGTTTACTCTGCTGAGAGAAAGCCACTCTTTTCCATTTATCATATTATTTCTGTGTCAATAGTCTGGGAAAAGCAGAGCTAAGCAAAGCCAAACTTTTGAGGAGATTTATATTCTGAAATACATGTTAACCCAATCAGAAATTGTTTTCAATGCATTAATCATACCAGTATATTGCAGAGAAGACATAGGGGATGACACGCATGGCTACTGGGTCATGGTAATTATGCACAGGTGAAATTTAGTGTTAGAACGCTGCAATACAGTTAAATGTATTGCAAACTGTTAAATGTTCAAAGATCTTTAAATTCTTGCCACTCAGTAGTGAACCTAAACTGAGCCAACATTATCGGCAAAATCTTACGCCTGGCATGAGTGGCACAAAGTGCACCGCAAGTGTCATTGCTCGTTTCGGGCAGGCATCATTTCACACCCGGCACCCACGCTTTGTAAAGAGCAAATGTTCTTGCACCCATCTGCGTGCCCATGCGTGTGTTGGTCTTACAGTGAGGTGTGGTCAGGCACATTGATTGTGCGTTGCTAAACTTAAGTCAGCAGAAAGTAACTGTAAAGTAACAACAAAAGGCTGGTCGCAAGTCAAGGCACACTATTTTTCCTGCTATTTTAAGGGCAAATTAGTAATTAGTAGTACAAAGGTGGGTTCACAACACATGTACACACCTTTTGCGACATTTCAATATGCGCATTAATGTCACTGCAGCAAATATCATGGCACATTAAAGCAGCAAAACAGAGGAAAATCTCCAAAGAAAACAGAATTAGACTTCTCTGTGGATGGGTCGCATGCTCTACCAACTGAGCTACTCAGGCTCCCCCGGGCTTCTCCTCTCTGTTAAATATTGGTGCATTTTGCTCATAGGCAGTCAAATAGTGTGGCTGATGGGGGACAGATGATTGGGAAATGTCAGAGCAGATGGTCAACTTGCCAAGGCGCCACTTGTCCCTCAGTGAGGACAAGTGCTGCTGTTGAAATCGTAGTGGGCCATGGTGTTGGACATGCGCTTGTGCCATGCGCTTTAGACCATGCCCTCTATGTCATCTCTGCTTTCTCACAACTAAAAGATAACTGACCAGGGAATGGTTATAATACTGACCTACAAAGACATGACACAAATTGCAGCCAGAACCATCTGCCTTAACCATTTTACCATATGAAGCTGCACTTCACCTTTTTCCAGACCAGATGAATTTGGCCGGTAAACTCAAAATCTTGACAGCTTTAACATTCATAATCCAGAACAGAACTTTGTACAAACCCGATCATAGGTCATTTAAGGTCATTGGGTTCGATAATAAAGAAACTTGTCCTGAATCAGTTAATATTTTAGAAAGCTCCCCTTTAGCAGCATTCGACTCTATTTTAGGCTAGCGTAGCACATAACATTGAACTAGTTTTGCCCTTTCTTTCTCATTTCCTGCTGGGCACTGCATTTCCTACTTGCAGCGTATGACACAGACACATGTACACACAGACCACTGAAGCAGCCAGACAGAAAGAGAGAGCAAATTCTAATTAAATTACTTTTCAAAAGTACCTCTTCATCAGGCTTAGGTTGGGCAACTGTGAAAATTCCAGTTGTGGAAATATGATCTCTCGACTTGCTGCACTGTCTTCATACATGTCTTCCTATAAATAAAGTTCAATGTTACGAAATTATCATGCATATAATAATGATTATCACATATCTACTATAAGTTGTTTATGAGTTGCAACCGGCATTGAACCCATATGTGACTCATCAACACTCATCAGTAACTGTGTAACGGCTTGGATGACGCACAGCTCCTTGTGTTGTGCCATTTTGGCCGCCAGTGTCCCCTCCTATGAAACCATATTCCTCTAGTGTCCTATAGTGGTCTTGTGGTGAGTGAATAGTGTATTTCTGTGGTGAGTGACAGTATATTACTTCTATTACTCTTACCATCCCAGACAGTCTTTGGGGGCCTCTGCTAGTTAGGTAATGACTCCTTTAGGTTTCCTCTAATTGATACCAGTACGTCCCGGGGTATAAATCAGCCAGGCAGTGGTCAGATAACGGCTGCCAGGGAGAAACCGACACGGTAAATCAACTTCTCCGATCTTATCTAATCTTACCCAAGCTTTTGCCAGGAATCTATTTCACTTTAGAAAGATTTCCATCCACCCTAGCCTCCACCACCCACTTTGTTCCCTGAGCGTCATAGGTTGTACGTTCGCCTGCAGAGGACGTGCTTGTGTATGCTGGTTCACTTGGCAGGTCTACTTTGACAACATGAGACACATCGTATGCAGGTGTAGCTTTGTGTGTGCAGATCTGTGTCACCAAGTTCATTCTGGTTTATATTTTACAGCATTGTGTCATACAGTAGTTCCATTAGCTCACTGTCTCACTCAATGGTGCTTCTCAACAAGGTGACAGTACAGCAGCCTCTAATTGGTCCTGTCTCACAACTTGTATATAGCTTGAGTATAGACCGTGGATGTCCATACGTTAATACTGAGGGGTTTGTATATGTATGTGAGTTGTATTACGTGGTGATCAGATGACTACTGTCCATCTACTGGCCACAAAAATGTATTGCTTCTCTAACTAAAATGTATGTATCTAAAGGCCGGTATATACTGTGTGGTTTCGGGCTGTTGCAGACAAAAGATGATCAACGGGAATGTGGTGACATCTTTGGTTGTGGCCCCAAAACACTGGCTCTATGTCACGCTGTAAGAGAGGCTCAGAGATGGTCGTTGTCGCGGCCTTTCGACCAAAGGGTAGCCCGGGACTGACACAAATTTAGGATGACTTTCACACAAAGTAACTAGTTTAAGTCTGCTGACATCATGATATTGTACTTATGTCAATTAGATCCACGTTACATAGTGTGGCTTGCTATAACGAACGATTTTTGTCTTCTTTACCTCTATTGTCCCCAAGGGTCATTTTTGCCTGGGCAACAGTACTGCAAACAACTACGATCAACTTACAGAGGCAATGCAGTGGGAACCAAATGTATACGATTGCTGACATCTCATAGTTTGTAGGCGCCATTAGGTCAATTGTTTCCACAATCTTGCTAATGCTCCTGTATTTTCTTCGAATCTCATGCTCCTTCTCCCCTCTCTCTTTCCCTCTGTGTCCATGTCTTTACTTTCTTTTGCATCCATCGGTCTCTCTTTCCCGTTGTCTTTTGGTTTTCATGGTTTTACCCATCATCTCCAAATATGTTACTTACTCTATGTATGCAAACACAGGCACACAGGTACCGCCTCATCCTCTAATACTTTCCTACCCCCTTTTTTCCCCTCTACTCCTCCCTGCTTATGGCAGTACTTCACAGCTCAGCAGTGTAATGTCTTTGGCCTGTCTCGCTGGCGCGTCTCGGGAGACAAACCTACATAGTTGCAATACAGTCATACAGGGCAAACACAAGGATGAAGAGAGCATGGAGAAATGCGCCTCTGACTGTTTTTCAGCCTGGACAGAAGAATGGAGATGGAGATGAAGAAAGAAAGGGATTCCCCCTTTCAAAACCACTCCCAATTAGGGTGATTATTAAGAGTCCTGGCTGCTTCTGCTGGCTTAAACACCAGGATGCTGCGGTCAACTGGGCTGTAAATGATGCTTGGTGAGACAGAAGAGAATGCTTTGATGGACATTATGTGTGTGTGCGCTGATGTGTATGTGGCTGAATTTGTTTCCACTTGTTCACCCAGGTGTGCATGGTGGTGTGTCTGCATTCATACGCGTATGTATGCAGGCATTAGGCTTTATTTTTCTGTCACTTAGGGCACTTCTGTGCTTGTGTCTGTTTTTGTGTCTGTTTTTTTAAGTGTGTGTGTGAGTGTGTGAGAGAGAGAGAGAGAGAGAGAATGACAGATTCTCCATTTAACAAGCCAGTTTGGGAGTTCCCATGCTCCGTCTAATAAATCCTAGCCATGAAAATAAACCCGATGTCCACAGTTCAGTAAGTAATCTCTAATAGCTGTCTCTGCACCGCAACACTAGCAGATATTAGCAGGTAAACTGCCAGCTTGTATCAACAATGCCTTTCATGAGTGTAATGAGTCATCCCAGTATAATATTTCCCCCTACAATGATTTATGCAAGAGAAGCCCGCATCCATTGGTACCCCCCCTGTTGTGTTAATGGGCTCTAATGTTCTAATGAATAAAATGTTCCTTAGTTCACCATTCTGTGTCATATCTTCATCATATCATATCTTGTTCTCTCTCACACCCTTTGGTTCTGTGTCACTCACTTGGTTCACACACTCTCTCCCTCCCTCCAGGTCTGAATCTATTTGTCTTCTTATTTATCACCACCTCCCCCACTTCCTTTCCATCTCTTCCGTCTATCCTGCTTTACCCCAAGTGAACCCCAAGCACGCTATGAAAGTCTCTCCTGAAAAACTGTAATTAGTTGCTACTCTGAGGAAAATGGTTTTACACATGGTTTCTCCTTGTGTTTTGGAGATACCAGTGTTTATGGCTGTGTTTTGACAGACAAAGTCACTCTGGCCATGACTGGGACAATCAAAAATATATTTTAAAATGTCCCTGTTTATTCTGTGCTACTGTTTGAATTGAATTGAATCAAACAATTACATAATTGGAACTTTCATACATAACTTGTAGTTAAAGACTGAAACAATATGCTGCTGCTTTCTTTAACTTTCCCAGACATACAGCCAAGCAGACTGGAGTGAGAATGAATCTAGCTAAAAGGTCACTATTAAAAAGAGGTGTTTCTCAGGACATTATTAGTCATGTAGTGTTGAGGTTTCCAAATGGACTGCTGCTGCTGCTGTAGTAACTTTAACTGACCAGATCAGCCCTCCCATGTCAGCAAACAGTAGAGAGAGGTTCAGTCTGCTGATTTTTCGGGAATAAAAAGCTAAGTTCAGGGGCCTCAAGACTGGCTGTCAAGTTTGTCAAAGTATAAATCAGGATTTATAAAGATTTATAAAGAAAATACTTGATGTGGAAACGTGTATAAATTTATGGAATCTTTGACCCATGCCTACGTACATCTTAAAGGTGAGGATAGTTGGCGACACCGATGGTGAAGTGATGAATAGAAGCCAGATTGTAGAATTTGAATGTGAAGGACTATCTCGTAAACACCTTCCAGTTGTAAAAGATATAAACCCACAACATTTGATTAGCGCTCAGTATTTGATCAGCACTGACTCACCATCACGCCATTGCATAGATGAATGGTGTTCACGTATCACACCAAATTCAAGTGATCTCTCAAGGTGGCGGAGACAATTTCAAGTTGCTTTGGGATTCATATAAGAAAATTGAGCACTGTTCGGTGTATGCCAAGTTTTATAAAATACAATACTTTTTTGGCGTACGTACATTTCCTCATTTGTACGTATGCAAAGCTTTAGTGTGGACTCTCCGCAGAGTTTTACAGATGAGGCCCCTGCAGCCGGTGACGACAGTGACACATCTCTGTTTTAATGTAAAGGACAGAGAATTCTGTCTCTGGATCCCTTCAGGGTTTTCTCACAGCCATCATGTCTGCTTAACCTCTTTGGTTTACCAAATCACATCGAAACACTGAGTTTAAAACTAACTCTATACAGGCTCAGGTTGGTCAACGATGACCCTAGAACACCTCTGTTTAAGGAGACACACAGGAGTCACATATGTTGTACTTATTAACAGATGTATTTTTTTTGCCTCAGATAGATATATATATTCTAACGACTCTGTCACCTTCTAATTTAATTCATAACTTCCTCTAGTAAATAGACCACTTAAAATGAACTCTGTATTTTTTATTGATCATCAGGTAATCAACTGAGAAACATGAAGTCTAAGTCAGGGACATCTAGCATGCATGTAATTGTTAAAGAGGAAAAATCCTGAATTCCTCTTTCGTGGACTGTGTGTTTATTCAAATTAATCAAATGAGTACGATAATTTGGAGGCCACTGATGTGGTTGGTATAAGTGTACGGTATGTTTTGCTTGATATCAAATAGCCAGACTGTCATAGTTGAACTTCGTGAAAACACAGAGGCAAGAATTCGTGCAACTGAATTTTGAGGTTGAATTGTTTGTGTTTCAGTTTCATCTGGCTGAGTTGCACCTGTATCAATGAACTGTGTTATTGTTAATATTTAATTAGACGTATCAATATTTCACTGTGAAACCAGTATTTATTCTAGAAATCGTTTCCGTCTATTTGAACCCAGTTTCTTTGTTTCTTCCAATGTGTTATCAATAAGTTAGTGATGGCTGCTCTTTTATCCAGAAACCACTTTGTACATAGGCGTCATTGACGAGACATTTTTCCTCATTATAGGCCAAACTTTTTTTGACATATCAATTACCTCCTGTTTTCCCTCTTTATTTCCACCCTGTGCTCCACATGCCATACACTGTTACTCTTTCTGTCCTAGATGCTGTTCAGGCTGCGTCTGTGCAGCTGGAGCTGCAAGATGTGTTGGTGAAGACGGGGCTGAAGGACCGAAGCCGACTCCTGCTGGGGCCGTTCTCCTGCAGCTCTTCCTTGGAGGCTCGGTGGTGTCGGCACAGCGGCAGCCCTGGACCTGAGCCTGGTCCGCCTAAACTGCTGCTGGACTTAAAGGGAGGCCTGCTGCAGGTTTGCATTAATTCAGCATCCTCAGTCACAAGATTTATCACCCAGTGTGTAGAGGCCAGGGTCAGATCAGCACCTCTGCACCTGGTTAGAATTGAGAGTCTTGCTCAAGGACACAGACACCCTGGGGGGGTTGAGTGAGACTCCTTGGGTTGATAAGAACATCCCCTTATCATAAGGCGATGATGATGCCTACTTTAATGCCACCTCAGCTTGAGTGTCAAAAGTAGCAAACAATTAGGATTTTAATTCCCCTCTTTACGTAGAGTTGAAGGTTATGTTTTCCCATTAGAGATTTCCAAAATGATCCTCACAGTATTCATTAGCTGATTCCCAAAGGCACAGCTCATCACACCCCCTTTAAATCTGCTGCTCCGTTTCAACCCTGCCATGGCTTCTGTCCTCTTGAAGTGATGACAGTAGGAATTGCATGCTGTAATTCCGCTTTCAGTCACATCTGCTGGTTCAGTGATGGAATATTATAAGGCTATTTATAGTGATGGTTGTATCTGATGTGTGCCTTTTTTCCTGTGAGAAGTTACATAATGTCCACACTGAAAAGTCCCTTCGCAATGTGACTAACTGAACGCATTATTACTAATGTATTATTCCACATTACTTCTCCAGGGGGAACCCCCTACCCCTTCCCCATTTTTCATTGATTCCCTCATTGCTTTTATTGCGTGCCCATTAACGGGAACATGACTCTCCACTCAACACTTAATATGTAACCATACATTTCCCTCTGTAAATATTGGCGTTTGTGGTGTTTTAATCAAGTGCTGTACAAAAACCACCGGAATTCCTTCCGATTCCTTCTTCTTGTGCGCTCTTTCCAAAAACCTGGGAAAAAAATCCCCAAATGTTCCTGTTTTTAGAGTTTAGTCATAACCCACCCTTGCAAGCTAGTGAGTAGCAGGCAGGCAGGCAGGCAGCTCCATTTGTGAAGAGTTTTTGACTCAGAGATTCCTGATCTGTTGTCCAAACCCCGGGCAGACCCGCTTTGATGGAGCATGGGAAGGGGAATGCCGTGGGTAAGTAAGGAGGATGTAAGGTTGTGTCGGGTAATGTTAGAAAGGATGTGAAAGGTTGATGACTAGGTTAACCCTGAGTGCTTTTCTTCCTGCTTTGGAAAATAATGTTGAAAAACTGTTGACATCAGCTGTGAGTCAGTGTCACTGTCTAGCTTTTTTGTTATCAAAGTGTTTGGAATTGTCTTTCTTTACTTCCCCAATATCACTCTCTGTCTTCCACTCCAATTACCCTACATCTTGTCTTTCACTGTCCACCTCCATCTCCCCTCCTTCCCCAACCCACATTCTGTACTTGCCGTTCTCTCCCAGTCATCTTTACACTCTTTGCTTCTGTCTTGACAGGTCTTCTGGGGCCAGGAACACCTGAACTGCCTGAAGCTGGTAGAGGAGCACCTACGGGTGTATCTAAACCTCCAGAAAAGGGATTCAGCTGATAGCTGTTCCAAGGGCAAAGCCTGCCACACCCAGCCGCCTCCCTCTCCAGGCTCTCCCTCTCCTCGGACAGAGCACAGCTCAGATGACCTGCGAACAGGCAATTTTCAATACCTCCAGGACTCAGGTGAATGTTTATACTGTACATGCTAAGCTCATGCATGAGACAAAGGGCTGTTGTAGCCAGGTATAATTATTGGTAAAGCATTGTTTGTTATACTGTAAATCCTATGTTAACGTGATTGCTTTGTGGAACTTCTCATTTCTTAGAATGGGATGTCGGTAGATGCTTAACAGTTACCCAGCATCCTGAAGATAGCTGTTTGCTTTATAGGTAGGCGTTCATAGCAGACAGACAAATCCAGTATTCAGAGTAAATTGATATGACCTGTATTTTTATTTTTTGTTTTTAATATGGATGGAACAGTGGTAAGCACTTGTTCCTGAATGCATAGGATGAACAGTAACCATCGCTAATCATTCATAATCTCTTATAAATGAGTTTGCACAAACTAAAAACAAGAACCTCTGTGCCAAAGTGAGATGTCACTTAAGATACACATTGCCTTAAATCAAAATCAGATCAAAGACCTCTGTGAAAAGAAGTTTCATCAGACATGTCTGCCTGGTTCCACTCTGAGTAACATGCTGTTTATTCCCCCTCTTTGTGCTTTGTGTGTGCTGTCCTCTACATGTGCACGCACACACAGACACACATAGGAACATTATACACAGAGGATCAAACTTCTCTCTGGCTGTAGACCAGCCGTCCACTCTGTCAGCTGTGGTTGAGTCTTTGTTTGTTGCACTGTTCGACTAGTCTTTGATGCATTTAATATGCTGGCTGAAGCAGGAGAACGTACAGTAGTGAACGAGAACAGAGAGCACAATCTGTCGGCAACATGTTGTCAACAGCCAGAGAAAACCGGGCCCCGGAGTACAGAGAACAGCGAGTGGCCCCCTGGGGCCTGACACAGGGAGGGATGGGATAGATGGACAGAGGAGGAGATGAAAGATGGATGTAGACAAGGGTAGAAGCAGTCCATGTCCCTGTCTCTCACTTTCTTTAAGTTCAAGCTAACTCAAATGAAAGCAGAACCTCATGAAAGTGTCTGTTTTTTCTTTCATCCATACGTTTTTGCAATAGAACAATACACTGTCCACCTTCGAGTGGGCAGCCCACTCCTTCACATAAAAGGGAAAATTGGCCACAGACAGATTTTGCAGCCCCTTGAAATGTGTTTCCTACAAAGAGACTGTCAGTGTTTGTACCCCCAGGGGCCGCGCAAAGCAGCAGTTCTCTGCTTGACTATTCTTTTCAAATAAACATTTTTCCAAAGGACTTGAATCCCAAACAGCAGCCACGGCTTAAGTCAAACACCACTCAGAAGTTTGAGATCCAGTGTTATCCAGCTTTTGCAGGTGCTTGGCATGGTTTAATCAATAGTTGTTTACTCAAAAGCAAAAATGTTTTCTCAGCCACTTTGTTTATATACGCCTTCTTACACATATAAACATTGTGAAAGCGTGGAAACTTGGAGAACTACCATGGAGATATTGTTTTGGAGAGTTCAGATTCCATAGTAGAAATAAATATAAAAACATCACATCACCAAAGATGAATGCAAGTGAGATGAAATTTGTTTTCCTTTTTGCCTCAAAGATGAAGTTTATGATGTGAAAGGAAGGCACCACATTTCTGCAACCTCTGTGTGTTTCTTTCTTCCACAGTTATCTAAAAATGTTCAAGGAAGCCAGGAAAGCCTTTAAATGGGCGTGTAGCGCAGTAAACTAGTAATCTACTTCATCTTTAAGGTCCCAGATAATGCTGATTTTCAGACTGAAAAGCGTGGTTCATGCTTTTGGGTGTCTCTTAGGGCACACTCACACTTGGCCCAGTGTCTCCATTCCTTGCCAAAGCATGACTGTCCCTCCTCCCCTGTCCCCAGCTGGCCTGCACTCACATTGCTCCGGTCGCAACCTGAGCACGGTTGCGTCTTGTATATACGTCATCACATTGTAGCGTGGTCAGAGCACAATGGAGAACAACACAAAGAATATGACTTTTGCTAAAGATGGCCCTCTAACATTCCTGTATTTCTTGATTTTGCAATGCGGCTAAATACGCATGATTATTCTTCATGACCACGTTGCGTACCCGTGCTTGTGCTTGTGCATGAACAACCGTACCATGCCGAAGCTAGCTTCTTTCATCTGTGCCAGGGCCACGAAGCACTCACAACGTCCTTGGACACTGTATGGATAGCCTAGTGTGAGTGTACCCTTAGAAACCTCTAATGGCCAAATGTCTCATCATGCCCATTGCTGCAGCAGGCCTGAGCAGACACCGTCCTCCGTGTTTCTGCATCACTTGTGCCAGAGTTTAAGCGACCACGGCTGCGCTGGGTGCACAGCTGCAGGTGGTGACTATATGGTTATGATATCACAACCTTGCATAAGTCCTGACGGCTCCTTTGGGGCATAGTTTCTGAATACATGTTCTGTGCATTTTATCTGTTGATTGAGCGCTTTGGCACTTGTACAGTATTTACCGAGCACCTAAATCTGATTTATAATGAAAAAAAAAACATGAACCTCTCCCTTTCTACAGTATGGGACCTTGAAAACATAAAATGCATGGGTTCTTTCCAGTTTATCCTGTGCTTTCCAGTTGCATCATCTTTTATCTGTTTTAGTCAAGTATCATGGTTTATCTTTTTCTCCTCTTTTCTTTGTTTCTTTGAACTATTCTCCTCGTCTTGCCTTTAGATCAGTGACAAATTCAAGTGAGGTTACTCTCACATTATTGTAATTCTTCTGTTCTTGCAGCGTCCCAGCGACTGCCAGGACCCCATGAGGTGGTGTTCTACAGTGAGACAGAAGATAGTCCAGGGGTAATGCTGTGGAGGTATCCTGAACCCCGCGTCCTTACCTTCGTCAGAATAACTCCTGTCCCTTTCAACACCACGGAGGACCCTGAAATCAGCACTGCTGATCTGGGAGATGTCCTTCAGGTAGAGTCTGACACACATATGTCCTGATTAGAAAAGAAATGTAATTGTTATACAAACATACCACTGGCGCACTAGTGGTAACCATGTCTTTATACTCCTCCATCTCTGCCGCTTTTCTGAAAATCCTTCCCCAACAGAAACACACAGCATATTGTGAATGAATATGGAAACTCCCGAAAAGCAAGGAGTGGTAATGTGTTAGGCAACTGACTGTTATATTCATCAGTTGTATCTGGATATGTTGTTGTTGTTATAGTCCTGCTACTATAATGAAAGAAAAGCAAACTTAGAGTAGAATCCGCTCATCTCTCACACTTCTCTCTGTTTAACATCACCTGCAATCAAAGAGAAATAAACTGTCTTAGAGTTGGAATGTATGCCATTATAATTCTCATGACATGAGTCATGAGAACTCCCATACCCTTTGTGTTATTGAATGTCAAAGACCCCTGCTGCTCCTCCAAACATGTAATACATGGTCAGACAGCTGTGGAAGTCATCTGGTATGCTCTGGTGTGAATAGCCAGGTGTCTCCAACCCAAGATGAGGTTATAATTTGGCAGGCTGTAGCAGCTACTGAGTCTGCTGGGCCTCAGTGGGGGACAAGACATCCCACTTTTCCTCCTATCACTCATCCTCCGCTTTTCTATCCCCCTCCTCAATTTCCAGTTTAACATCCTCAAAGGAAAGCAGTCCGAAGTCACGTACTTTAGCATCCTCCTCTGTACTTTTTCTGTTTTCCTGGACCAAAAAATATACAATTTTTTCAATCAAGACAGTTATAGTCACTCTCCCTTTGACCAATATACAACACGTGTTTTTGTCATCTAAGCTTAACCCAGTCATGTTCTGGAACAAATAAATTTCCCATTTCTTTTCCTACTCATATAAAGTGTCACAGCTTGTATTGGCTCCGTTGAGTCGGATTCTTTTTAATTCTTTTTTATTTCTGTTAGTTTTGTGGTTGTAATTCAGTTCGATGTAGTGGAAGGTTGTCAGAAGTCACGCTGAGCAGAAGAAGCTGAAAAGCAGCCCTCTAGAGACTGGTAATGTAACAACTGATGGATAATCAAAATGTAATGCAAGGATGGTTTAAAACATGATGAAATAAGATGATGTAATAAGTTCATAGATATTGCTCCAACATTACATTACTGCAATAGCTGGTGAGAATTACTTCATGAATGCTAAAATAATTTATGCTATTCATTACCATGAAATAAATAACTGAAGTACAGTAACTATCACAAATATATGTTATAATCTCATGTTTTTAATTTATCATGAAATTAAACGTTTTCAGCCCATTTATAGATACTTTTTAACTACATTGTTTCATTTTAACCCCGAGGGTTGGATTACCTCCCCTCTTTCTACTTCTTTCCTCCATCCGCAGCAGACGTTTCTCCTCTCCCCATATCCTCCCTTTATCTCTCGGATTCCTTCCTGGACTCTGACAATCATTTCAGCTACAGTGCAGATGTTTTTTTGTGTCTGTATGTCAGCCAGAAAGAGACAAGGTATTTGAAGGTGCTGCAGATGTCTGGCTTCCCTGCAAGGCTCCACAGCTGTAAACCCTGTAATGAGCAAAACTGCAAAGCCTCTAGCTGATTGGCCGCATATCAAGTTACAGTAGAGAACAGAGGGAGTGTAGAGGAAGAGGAAGAGATGGATTGAGATGGAGATGGTTGCCTGCATTTATTTCTGCATCTAGAGCGTCAAAGATTAGTCGATTAATCGATTAGTCAGTCGTAAGAATAGTAATCACCAACTGCTGTATATTTATTATCAATTAATCATTTCAGTAATTTTTCAGTAAATTTCTGGTTAAGAATCTTTGGGTTTGGGGCTGTTGGGTTTGGATTAAAGAATATGTAACTTTGGGCTTCTGGAAATTATAGTGAGCATTTTTCACAATTTATTGACATTTTATGGAGTATATGTTAATAAGTTAATCATGAAAATAATCAATAATGAAAATAACCGTTAACTGTATCTGTGCATCTACGTCCATGCAGAAATATGGATGCCTGTGAGCACAAACATAGTTTTGTGTGTATGTGTGTACGAGTGTGTAATACACTGCATGAGATGTGGAACGAGCGGTTGATGAACATGTGGTTTCCACATCTTCTACTCAACTCATCTGGCATGGTCCTGTCTCTTCTGACAAGTCTGTTAAAAGGAATCAGGTGATGAGACTTATACAGGGGAAGTGGTGAAAAGAGGAGGCTCTGAGCACCCAGCTATAACTGCAGCCACTTCATGTGGAGATGAGATGCAGTGGGGTCACAAACTCTGCCTGTAGATAAAAGCAATAAATGCCAAGTATTTAAATGTGAGCCACTGTTAATGACAGAAAAGAAAAATGGTGAAAAAGTTGTACAGATTTAGTTGGCATCTATTTACCACTGTACCAGCCACGAGTAGCTATTTCATGGGTCAGGAGTGAGTCTTGTAATTCTACTGCTTCTGTTTCTATGACCTCTGTGTAAATGGCCTGGATAGGCCTTGCAGCAGATATGTCTGTAATGGGACACTATGGGACTGGGCATATTAACAAAGGTATTGTTGGTCAACATTACTTACAAAGTGTGTTAAACTGGTTTAAAGCCATTGTTGAAAGCTAGTCTCTTGCATTTTTTCACCACTGCTAAAAACAGTATTATATGTCATGGACTTTTTGGAGGGAATCATTAAGTAATTATAAGTCATTGGATCAGTTTACTGATATGTTACACAGTCCTTCTTACCTCATCTTTGTTTCCAAACACTCCAGTGGCACTACACCAATTGTGTGTGAGGGGAGGGGTTAGGTTTGTGGGTTATTGTAAGAGGACCTCTTGGTCATCACTTAAGTCATTGTGATCCCAAATATAATTGATTTCAGCCTCTAGCTGACAGTGGTTATGCTTTCCTCTCTACAGAACTTTAAAAGTCTTGATTAATTCATGTTTTATTTCTTCAAATGCCAGAAAGGAAGTCCAACTACAGAGAAAGGAAATGCAGCCATGAAAATCAAAAAACAGTAATGGCACAGAGTAATGTTCCAAAGGAATTAAATTTACTTTACATTCAGAGAGAGAGAGGGGGAGGGAGGCAGAGAGAGAGAGAGAGAGAGAGAGAGAGAGAGAGAGAGAGAGAGAGCATGCAGGAAAGAGAAAGAAGGCAGTTATAATTTCTCAGGCCTCTAAAATTACCATGTGGCCACATAGAGATGGGGGGGTGATAGATTTTGAGAAATGGAAAGTGAGAGGCATAGAGAAAGAAACGAAATAAGAGAAATGAGAGAGTGATATTTAGCATTGAGATGTCTTGTCATCCCTCTCCATCAATTAGGCAATGATGTTTTTTTTCCAATCTGTGGCTGTCAACCAGCAGATTGAGGGTGAAAAAGGATTCCCTGAGGTGACCAAAATATGAAATAAAACATTTCTCCATCTCCTCATTCTACTTCTCTTTCTTCTCCCACCTTTTGTCACAGTCCCCCTCCTTCTTTCCTTTACTCCCTTTCTCCACTCCGCTGAATAGATGAAGGGGGGGTTGGAGGGGGCTTGTTTCTCTGAGCCATTCTGCTCGCTTGTCCCCAGAACAGATCATATTAACATTTTATAAAATCAAGATTTCCTGCATTTAAATAGTTGTGGTTTCCCGACTGGTTCCAGTATCTCCAAGGGGGAATTCAAACCTCCTTCCATTACTCAAAGTCAAATTGCTTTCTGCACTGTTTTTACATACAGTAGAAGGCGAGCGATGTCATAGTGATGAGGGGGGTAGATCCCTTATGGGGTATCCACAGGTTCCCACCTGTAGAAAGCCCAAGTGGTGACGGGATAGAAGGAGAGAGGGAGGTGACTCATTCTCACCTTTTCACCACCGTGTGGTCCAGTTCTCTGAATCATAAGCAGGTGTCCTTGCTGCTCTTTTTCCATCCCTCGCATTTGTCTTCCCCTCCTTCTGCCTCTCTGTGGGGTTCTGAAGCCTGAGAAACAGGGAGTAAACACAGGAGCTATGATTCAGCCTGACCCCAAATCAGGGGAGCAAAAGGAGGAGATACAGTACAGAGTGGGAGAGTGGGAGTGAGAAACAGCCTCAGCATATAGTCGAACAAATGTAACGCATTCTGTTCTCATACACATTCGCTTTTTGCCTTTTGTCAAGGCTAACTTTTCCTAATATGCAAATGTATAAAATACCCAAATCAACTCGCTGTTTGGGCAGTTGACCAAATCATTACGCCATTTTTCAGACAAACATCATTCCATCTGCTCCCCTGCTGTTGCTTTCGTGCATGGCACTGTGGGATTGCCTTTCATGTACCAGCAGGGCTCTGTACTGCCATCGTGGCCCTGCTGGCCTGCGACCGATATCATAAAGCCACTGTGGCCTGAGATGAACTGGCAACATTCAGCCGTAATAACCACTGGCGCAGCTGTTGTTTCTGTCATTGTTTTCATTATGAGAAACACAGGTCCGCCATCAGCTTCACATCCGTGGCGCGCCCATTTTTATTGATTCACACTTTTTTCTCCGACCAGTAAAAGAACGCAAACTTTTGTTACAATTTTAGGGGAGTCTGTGCAACACACCGAACCAGAAAGAGCGAGAGTGTGTTTTAGCCAAGATAACTATTATTTTAGTGGGACAGCACTCAAGCAGACCTGCATTAGTCACAGCTAATGCACTATAAAAATAAGACCGTCCATGTGGTTAATTTGATCCGGAGCTTTTACACCTCATCCACCAAAACTCCAGTCCCCCTTTTTAAAAGTTTGGCATTACAAAGGAAAAACAAAAAAAAAGTTAAGCATGAAGATCTCAACATGGGCTTTTTCCTGATTTTCCACACTGATTAATGTTAACGTATATTAGCCCACCTGAGACAGCATAGCAGGAGTCATTTTCAGAACAATTTTCATTACATCTCCTGAGTAAACATTTGCTCAAGCCGATGTCAATTCAATTTGTCTGCTGGCTGATAAGAGGTAGCAAGCAGTGGAATTGTTAGACACATAGGCATCAGTGAAATAACAGAAGACCTAATAGCAGTGTTGATATTGTTAATAAAGGTAATGGCAGACAGGGCTGTGGATGTCAGCAGCCACAGCCTCAGAGAGAGCTGGGGGAGTCTTCAGTTGCAAAGACATATTTATACTTTAGCAGTGATCACACATGGGTTGATCATGGAAATTGAAATAACTGCTTTATTTTTTTGGTTAAAGGGGGATGTGGGTGTTTTAAAGCCTGGGCCCCTATGTTTACATATTTCGGTGTGTGAATGATTCGTACTAACCAAACGTTTTGGTATTGGTTGATTGTTGTTGGCTAAATATTCTAGGGATGCAAAATATCATACCAAAATAATCTGACTCTCCTGTCTAATACTGATTAACTGAAGTAGCCCAATAATGTTCACGTTAATATATTTTAAAAAGACGTTCGTAGCCTGTCGTTTATGCACACCTGAGGGTAAGAAAGGCTAGAATGTAGCGAGCAAAGATGGATGATTTAGTATCCATTGCTCTAATACTATTTGTTGTATTATAACTCGTATACTTTTTCCCTCCTTTCTGAACACAGAACATGCACTACAAATTGCCATTGTCTCGTCTTCCTCTACTATATTGAAATGTGTACATACTGTTCTTGTTAAGTAATGAAAGCAATTTGGCTTCATATTATCGGCTCCATTTATCAGATTTAATTTCAAAGATTTGGTTATATAGCTGATCCTAAATGTCCTGGTCCCCCTTTCCTGTCAGGTAGACATTGTCCATCCCTAAAATACTCAGCCATGATTTTAAAAATACATTCCTATTAGCAGTTTCTCTAGGTAAACTCCAAACTCCTCTCTCCAACTCTGACTCACATTTCCATCTTCGGCTTTCTGCGACGCCTCACCTCGCAAGATTTCAGAGCGAGACTTCACCTTGAGCAAGACTTGTGTTTCTGACTACAAATCTTACTCTTTTAACTAAATGGTCTCTCTTTGAAGGAATTATTTCCATAATGTTATTAGACTTTTGGAATGACAATCTCAGCCTGTCGGTGCAAGAACAAGCACTTTTAGGGGTGACAGTGATGGAAATCCATATACACAATGCTGCCTAAAGTCCTGGATTTAGATGTATTTGTAACAAGTGTTGAATATTTAAACTACTCGAAAAGTCCTCAGCCTGGATTGCCAGGCACTTGAACCACCTCCAAAGTGGAACCTCAACTCAAAGTTAAGATAGCATTTAAGATAACCTTTCAGCTAATATTTTGCCCAGAGCTTTAGCTGCCAGGCCTACTTTGTGTGGCCCCTGCAGAAAATATAGTTTGGAGCCATCCAGCCAAGAGAATGTCAGATATTCAGGGTTACATGTTGTTTATCAGATAAGGTACACACACAATCAGGCAGCGGAAACTGACACTGCCCAGACTGTATCATGTACTCACATACATATGCACACCTGTGTATACACATATGTATACATGCATATTGTCTTTCATACGTACAATTATACATAGCTGTTTTCTTGGACACATATACACAATCCATCTGACATATACACAGGTGCCTCCTCCTCTCAAAAGCCAGTGCCAGACGTCCAACTCAACATAGCTAAAGAAGTTTTTTTACACTTTTTTTTTTTTCCCATCATGTCTACAATTTTAGCTGGTCATAGATTTAATCTCTACTCTGCTCCAAGGCCGGGGCTACAAGTCGAAGGAACCATGACGCAAATTCAACCATGCAAATGTATTCCACTGTACCATATATGTACCTCACCTATTCATTTCTACATGCCGTCATATGTATTGAATATCACAGGCAAAAAAAAAAACACCTTCGATGTTTTAGCAACGCGGTTCTGGGAATTCTCTTTGGAGATTCAGTGAGTTTCCGCTCCGGCAGCTCAGTGTTGGGTTTGCGGGTGCACCACTCTGTCAGGTACAATTATGAGAAGTTGATTCCTGGAAGACCTGTGTGGCATTTCATACATGATGTCAGCTATGGTTACCTCATACATTCTTCTCTAACAGAACACCCCCACACATATAAAAGCAACACATATTTTGCAAACACAAAACTTTTTACATGCACAAAATACCAACTTGCTGACAGCGCCATTAGTTTGGTAATCGTCTAGGGAGTTTTGTACCTATGGTAAATAATTGGATTGGATTGTCACAGATGCATGTGCACAACCAAATGTGCTCTCCCACCCATAAACACCACACACACACTCATCTCTTCTAGCCTGGCATCCTTCAGGTGTGCTTCTAAGAACTCCCTGCCACCACTGATCCATCAGTAGCTGAGTTGTGAAGGTGGTCGAGGGAACCTGAGAATCTGTTTTTTGTTCACACAGGAGCACCAGATACATTTATGCTAATTTTGGCACAATGTGAGAGGAGCAAATGGAGGCCTCCCAATCATCACATCTTGTGAGATTGCTCACACAACCTGATTGTTATTCAGTCTGAGAAACAGCTCCAGGACTTCAGCGCTAATGGCTGTCATGTAGCGGATAGATGCCTGGTGTTTAGTTATGCTGTGGTCATGCAGTGTTGTTATGAGTTGTCGTCCTGCTGCGTCGGTGGTCTGCGGTCAAAGTGTTGTCGTTTTTTCCGACTAGACGAGAAATTAAAGATCGGTTTGTCTGAAGTGAGTAAAAGTGAAGGTCGCAAGACAGATGCCATGAATCCTTACTTGTTCGTTCCTTCTCCCAGGCGGGGATTCCCCTTGACTTGAAATGGTCAGAAATATCAATGCTTGATGATTAGCAGACCATCAAGTTGCTTAACACTTTATGTGTAACTGGGGGATCCACAAGGCTCAAGTAGTACCTGTTGTGCAATAACAAAGCCTCGCAGTAATCTTACTGTTGATGAGTGTTCAGGGTTACACTGAGGGGGTTACAATAGTCTATGATAGTTTGTTTGGACTGGAACCTCAAGTTAAAGTGATGAACAACTCAGGGAGACACCACACTGGCGTCTGTCTGTAGAGGGGACTATAAAAACACTGCCGTCATCTGATGGAGCAAAGCCACCACCTAACCCCCAGATTCCATCGGGGGCCGTCTCAACCATTACGGCCTAGACAATGTTCTAGACAATGTTCGTGTTTCCACTGGCTATGCCACCGCACGTTTCAACAGCGTCCCTGAAGCGACTCTCCGCTCTGCTCCGTGGAGAATACCTCCTGAGTTTATTTTTGACAGAAGCGGACCGCGGTCGCATCAATCTGCACAGAGTAGATCAAGCCAGTCGGGAAGTCAGACAGTGGAACAGTATCATGCCGCCAATTGTCAAAAGGTCATTGCGGGTCAAACACCCTGTTCTACAGTTCTACAGCACAACAAAGTCGGAAATATTACCAATGAACACATTTAAAACGGACTAGTAACGGGATGACTAAACTACAAAGCCTTCTCAACTACAGTAGAGACACAAAAATCAAGGAGATAAAAATAATAATAATAAAAACCTGAGCCATTGGTAGAAAACAGTATAATTTTTACAGCAAAACCATACTTAAGACATCCTCTGACATGTTGCTCCTGAGTAGTAACACCAACAGTAACTATTTGAGTCAGTGTTTCTCTAGAACGTTTCTGTTGTTGCAGAGCTCAGTGTAACACTATAGGGTAACTCAAAGGGATGCAAAGGAGCCCCAAGAGAGCCATTCCTTCTCATGTTCTTCACACTCTTTAGGAGAGAAAACATCCACATATACATACATCGAATATCTTAAATCATTTTTAGTCTATGTTCAGTGTTTGTCAGCAACTGGACGTATGGAAAACAGGAAGGAAGAAATGATAGTGCTCGACCTTTGTGCTCATGTGACTTCATCCAATTAAATATGGCCGTTTAGCCATTATTGACTGGTTTGCCCCTTTATACAGAGTACAGAGATGAGGTATATTTGACATCGTCTATATTTCCTACTGTGTTTACTGTGTTGCATTTCAATAAACTGCAATCAGCCTCTGCTTAGCTTTTTATTTTGCTTCTGTGTAGCCCTTAGCTTACAAGTACTATTTATTTTTGTATTAAGTATGTGGTAGTGATTGTGATTTGTGATGTTGTGTCTTATAATGTTCAAGTAAGTTATCAGCGTCCAGGCGGGCCAGTTGCTTGCCATTAAGAAAACTTGAATCTGAGTTGAAGGACACTAATTACAGTACTGCTGCAACTCAGACAAATAGAAGAAAAGAAAAAACTTAGATTTGTAAGTTGTTGTGTCTTTCCTCCCAGGTACCATGCAGCCTGGAGTACTGGGATGAGCTCCAGCAGGCCTTTGTTCCATACAGGGAGTTCAGCCTATCAGAGAGCACTGCCTGCCAGCTGCAGCTGCCCAGCCTCAGCCTCACGGACCAGCAGAAGGAACTGGTGGCCTCAGACCTGTGGAGGATAGTACTCAATAATAACGGAGAGGGAGGAGACGAACAGAGGTGACAGAAAAATGTCCAGTATTTTGTATTGATTATACATAATTATAATAATATTTTTGTTCCTTTGTGCTTGTAGGTGTCTACGTGTGTTGTATGTTTGTTTGTATACATAGTTTTTGTATAATTCCACACAAAAATGTGTGTGGGTCTGCGTGTACCGTCCAGTGTGAGGGAAAGCAGAGGGAGAGCGCACCCAGGCCGCCGAGCACAAAGAGCTAGCAATGTGTCCCTCGCCCCACATCTGGTGTGCAGGAGCAGGGAGCGGGCTTGGAAGGCGTTCAGATCGGCCTAATGAGATTTCCCAGCACACCAAGTGCCTGTCAGGGCCCATCCGGATTCCTTCCTGCTTACCTTGAGTGTATCTAATCGAGGGGAAGCTCACGGGAAGCAAGAGGAGTAAAGCCCCCTTTGGGCTGGCTCATAAGTTCTTAGGCCTGGCCTGGCCTGGGTTGGGCTGGGCTGGGTTTAGTTGGGATGGGATGGACTGGGCCTGCCAAGCACTGTCAAACGTCAAAGAGCATGCCTTTACTCCCCCCTTCTTGCTGCCACTGCTTCCTCTCTTCATCGCTCTCATATCTCCCCCAGCATCCTGTTACATATTCTGTGCTTCACCCAGTTTTAATTTCTTTCTGTCTTTTTCTCATCCCTTCCTCATCTTAATTTACTCCCTCCTTTTTGCTCTCTCCCCCTTTTTACTTCCTCTCGGGATTTAGGGAACTTTTAGTGGAAGGGAATTGCCAAGCCTACATTCTGTGTGGCTTAGAGAGCTCCAGAGGAGCAGAAAGGGAGGAATAATAAAACATGTACGAGAAGAAACAGAGAAAACTCTACAGTACCAGATACAGTGTAAAGCAAAATATACATCTGTGTTTCATTACAATCATACTCCAAACACTACATTTCCTTTATGTTTAAATTATTTGTCTTTTTTGATCAAAATTGATTCCCCATTCCTTACTTGCTCGTTTCATCTGCCTTACTTTAGTTTCCAGCAGAAAAATAACTTGGCTGCCCTGCCAACTGGAAGTAATGAAAATTGTCAACATATGATGCTTATCTTTTTAAGGAGCACTCTGCTGCACCAGCGTTTTTCAGGTCTTGAGCGTTTCCTGCTGGTGTTTTTTATGGTGGATCATGGTAGCAGCAAATTACAGAGCAAATGGTCATTCACTTCAATTACCTTCCATCCAACATCATCAACCATGACATGCAATTAATGTCCATGGAGAGGTTCCTCCGGGAAACTGCGGCAGTAATAACGTACCTAAACTCACAGCCTCGGACAGCGAGGAGGCCCTTGCTTCAACACATTGCTGTCTCTTTTCATTTCTTGTCTGAATAATTGTAGCGCTGGTCTCACTATAGATTTCTTACAAGGATGTCACACAATTTGTTACTCGCTGGGCAAGAGACAATAGCTCTCAGCAACAAATAAGACTCAGACTATTTTAATTAGTGAGTAGAATGTTTATGGTTTTATTCCACAGCTGTGCCAATTCTTTTGATAACACAAAACAAAGTTTGATAGAAAATAAATAACTGTTTGCCAGTTTTTCTCTTAAAGCTGTCAAATGCTGAATGCTGAATATATTACTCATTTTTCTCCATTACTTTTTCCACATGAAATCATGTCATATTCACATAATGCCTTTAATTAATACCATTTTTACTGTCTTAAACTCTAAATCTGTACGTATTTGGCTGTATCTCCTCCTCCTCTCCAGTTCCGACAGTGAGTGTGGGTCCCAGCTTCCCTGTGATCAGCTGGTATCTCCGATGGCGCTGGCAGCCTGCACCCGAGTGGACTCCTGCTTCGCACCCTGGTTTGTCCCCTCCCTGGGGGTGTCCCTACAATTAGCACAGCTGGACATTCACCTCTGCCACCACCTGGAAGAACTGGGCACAGGTAGGATACTGAATACACCATCAAAGTATTGGGTTTGACTGTTTCATCAAACTCATTTCTGTTTTTGATGGCTCTTTAATTACCTTTACATTCAACAGGAGTTAATGTTCATTGAGTGGTTTGCGGTTATAATCTAACTAGATCTCTTATAGTCATCTATTTGATTTCCTCAGTCCGGTGCTGACTAAATTCAGTTTTGATAGTTATGTCTTGTGTTTATTAAATATGCATTGCAGTCCATTCTCTTAATACAGATGCTTTGTTTTTCTCCTCCAGTTCCATCCGAACAGCTTCGTCCCTTCCTACCAGACAGGAAGTTACCTCAGGAGCAGGAATTCATGGTTATTGGTGCTAGGGAGCCACGGGTCTTCCTACGCCAGTGGAACAATGGACCACGTCACTGTCAGGAGTTCAGCTTTTCTACCCAGCTCGACTGCAAACTGCTGGAGTACCGAAACCTGACACACCTTCAGCTCCTCCAGCCTTGTGTACTACAGGTAAAGTTCAGCTGTTCATAATGGTTTAATGACTATCCAGATATTTTGATTCAAATCACTGATCAGAAAATGTTAAAGTAATTAGTAGTAAATGAACTTTCTGTTTCAGGGCCAGGCTGCAGCTACCTGCTGCCCCCAGAACACCACATTGGATGTGAATGTCTTTGTGGACCCAGTATTCCTCAATATCAGCCAGTATGCCATCCACACTGTGGACATGGCCCTGCACAGCTGGCAACAGGTAACAGAAGGTTTAGGCTGTTGGAAATACAGCCATTGACCCTATATATAAAGATGGATGACATGTCAACAAAAAGTAAGCAAAAATCCAGCATAAGGGCACTACTTTCTAGCGTTGGCAGTAGTGATCGAGGGGTGGAGTCCAAGTCAATCATGAGCAGGGCTCAGTTGTCAACCATGACCTGACACTCCCTTGTTATGGTATCAAATAACTGATTAAAACCAAACTTACCCAAAAAATGAACACTTGAACATACATCAGTGTGTTTTTAGTTTGGCAAATGTTCCATCTGCTAACATTGAGGGGGTGGGATTTATAACCTTTACTGTAGCCAACCACCAGGAGGTGTGGTTCCCATTGGGGAGCTGTCATGCTGTCCATCTTTATATGTTGTCAATGACTGCAACAAACTTTATATTTGACCAAACTCCAAAGAACGCAATAAAGTAATAAGTAAAAAGCTCAAAACTCAGGGATATAGCTAATGATACATTATTGATATTACTTTCAGAACTTTTAAATAATGTAAGGTAATAAGGAGTCCTGAAGCCTGTAATAGTCCTTCAATTATTTTTATTTTTTTCTGATTTCCGTACTTACAGTTAATGTCAGAGGCAAAATAGTTGTTAATCATAATGTACAAACGCATTCTCCAGGCAACTGTACGGTGCTGCTTGAGGAAGCACACTTGAAATGTAGTAGTGGGATGCATTAAGACATTTAAGGTAACAAGGGATTTTCCCTGTTGTTTGATCGCTAGCACTTGTAAATAGCTATTACAGTATATGAGGAGCCAGGGGCTGGTAAATCCATAGAAGAAATCCATAGAAATGTATGTACCTTCAGAGAATATCTTGTAAGACGGCCTTTTCTCCCAGATGGAGTATCAGCTAAACAAACTCACAACGAAGTGGATTTCATGAGAATGGTTTGGGTTGTATGCCAGTGGTAATAAAATTTGCAGGATGGAACTGCCTTTCAGTTTGCTGTAAACTCTGACTAAGAGGTAGTGTGTCTGATCTTGGGCTTCTAGTCCTATGGTCCTCGTCATCTCCCAGTTCTCAGCTCTCAGCATTGCCTCTAGTAGCCAGGATCTTTGTGTGTGAAGTGATGCCCATGAAAACACGGTAAAACTTGAGTGGTGACACCTGCCAAGACTTCATCTGGCCTGAGTCCTCCACCCACTTGTCTGCTGCACGCAGGCACACACACACACACACACACTGGCCTCTCTGGCTTTGGATGCCCTATCATGGCTCTGCTTGGCTCAGCTGTGGTGCTGCTGACTCATATACTGGCCTCTGGAGACATGAGGTACTCTCATGGTTTTACATGCATACTGACTCCCACTGCCAGGTGAGAGAAATAATAGCTTGTGTTTTTCTAGGAACAGCTGTGGCCTTTTACCTGTGGAAAATAAAATTAAACAGGCTGTATAGAAAATCTACTATAAAATGATTGTCCTGGCTAGGGCTTTACTACCTTTGTTTTCACCCAGTGGCATCACTGACTCATCAAAAGCTCTTAACGGACTGTGTTGGATGATGGATCATAATTGACCCTTGGCTTCATCGCTGCATCATGTTGCGCATGCTAGTGAATGTTCCCTATTTCTGCTGGTTAATTTAGCCATAAATAAGACCTAAGAGCGTTGGTGTTGTTGTCATGAATGGTCGTATTGCAGCTTTATTGGAGTGTTTTGGACATGTTGGTATCCATGGTGGGCTTCACCCAACATGCCAAGCATGATTAGTTAGGTTATTAGTTTTTCATACACTCTTAGCCAAGGCTTTTCTGATACTGATTGGGTGATATATTTGGCTTTTTGAATGGTGTCTTTGCCCAGAATTTTGAGACGCAAAATAGAGGTCAATGCTTACACATACACAGAATACCCTTCTTCATTTGTGCACGAGGGAAACATTGATTAACCGATTTTACTATTAACTGGGGTTGTTCAACATGATGAATGTCCAGTCTGACAAAACTTTCAAGAAAAAAAAAGTTGCTGTTAAAGTAATACCTTAACTTAACGGCAGAAGGACACAGCTTTCAGTGAAATATGCTGTAAACCAATAGCAACAGCAAGAAAAGGAACATTGCACTCTTTATAAATCAACAGTAAGGACATAACACCTTCATAAGAGATGTCCTTCTTTCATTTTCTCCTAAAAATGCTCTTTGACCTGACTTTTTGTTTATTTTTATTCATTATTTTGTGCTGTGTTATTTGGTTACTGTATTGCTGTATAATATGTCTGAAAACATGGCAGCTGTTAAAAACAAAAGATTGATTCATAAAATGATTAAGCCTGCTGTATTTACTTGATTGGTCTAAACAGCAGCAGCCTTGCAACTTGTACAGAACCTTTTAACTACCTCCAGCCTTCACCACTTTGCTGAACTCAAGGGAAAAACACACCATAATTATAAGGCAAATGTGCTGCATGTGGGTATGGTAGTTCTGGAGTGAAGGGCAGAGCGAGGTCAAGTACAAAAGGCAGTTTATTTTTTTTTTTTAGGAAATGGTCTTCTTAAATATTTGGTCCATTTCAGAGAACACTTCAATTGTGGAATATGTTTTCCCTTTTTGGGGTTTTCACTGAAACAAAATTTTGTATGTGGCGAGAGAACCTTATATGTGTGCAATTAAGCATGAGCTGCCTGGTGATGTGGTGTGCTATAGGGATAGATGTAAAAGACTGCCCAGTTAAGCTAAAATGTTTCTGTGATCTGATAGAGGCTTACATTCCAGACACACTCATGCACACATTGCACATGCATAGAAAAACATAATCGCAAGCAGTTGGAAATGCTAACAGGCTCTCTGTCCTTCCGCAACAGAAGGATGTATCCTAACGTGTGTAATTGTTCCAGTGATTTTCATGTTTCCTGGTGTCAAGGCTGGCAGGCAGGCCTGTTGTGATGTGGCCTGTAGGGTCGGCATTGAACTGTGGAGAAGATTCCCCAACTACCACACAATTCAAACCTCACGACCCAGGCATGGTCATACCAGACCACCACAACCAGAACAGCTGGAGCACTTCCAGATGCATAGCAATAAATAGATCTTGGTATATGGTAGTAATTTTATTCTCATAATTTGTGACAATATTCAGTGGTAGTCATGGTAACATGGACTACTCTTGTATCCTTGATAACATCACCAGGAACTTCTCTGACAGTCCTCAGTATACATGAAGTACAGTATTCTCGTTGAAATGAATGTATATTCCAACAATAATAATAATCCTCTGCATTTCCCCAAGCCAGCATGGTCGCCTCCTGCTCCCTACTGGAGTGCTTTCCTTAAATTCTAATCTTGAATTATGTCCTGTCTAACCGGCCTGACTCCAGGTTGAAAGTTCAAAATTGAGGTCCGATTAAACTTCAATTATGAGATTATATGTAAAGGTGTAAGAAGATTAAGTTAAAATTACAGTGTTATACCCTTTAGAGGGTCTTTTAATTCTAAGAATTAAGAAAAAATCAAAACCATTTTTGTATTTCATCTTCTTTTCCCACTACTCCTTGCTCAATAGCCCCATATGGCCCCAACCTCAGCCCCCCTCCAGTTTAACCTCAGGCCCCATGCCTTCATTCTCAATCCTCGGTCCCCAGCCCCACTTTCAGTCTTTGCTCCCCCCAGTTCCTAACCCCAGGGAAGTGGCTTTGGTGGAAAGCCACACAAAAGCCCAGTAGTATTTACACACTGCTTTCTCACAGAACGTTCACAGGCTGTTACATTTGCAATTGAGACAACAGGAATTTTCCTCCTGTTATTTTATTTTTTTTCCCCCCCCGTTCCTCCCATGTTTGAATGATTCTCTGCCTTCTTTTGCACCCGGAAAGAAAGTGACAGAGAGATCAGGTTCCTGTTTGTAGCAAATGTGTGGGCAAGGGTGATCTGTAGAGGAATATATAGGTGATTTTAGATCTGATTATTGTCCCTTTTACGAGTTTCACTATCTCCTTCGCCGTGTTGTGTTTCATGAGCATTTCTCTTGAGTGGGTGTCATTATTTACAATCTATTTTCCAGACATTTTACTATACCTTGCCATTTATATGTGTGCCACTCTGCAATGTACATCAGGGCTAGACTCTGTGAAAACTAAAGAAATAGTATCTGGGTGGATTAGTGAAATGGATACTTTGATTCCTGGCAGGACTGCATCTGAAGAAGAAGCTGTCATCTTGTGCTCTTTAACAAGGAAGATGTGTTGACTGTTTAAATATCTTTGTCTTAATATTTGTCCATTTAAAGTCCCTGGATAGACAGGGAGTGATTATGATTACTGCAGGAAGCTTTTCTGATGTGTGTATCGTGTTGCCTCGTGAATCGGAGCAGAAAGACGATACCATCAAAGAGCTGGCTTAGCAATGGCATCTTAAGATGCCCGCAGGAAGTTTGTAAATCGCAGTGTCAAATTCGAAAGGGAGCACAGATAGTGTTCCATTATAAAACGGGCATGGACTGAACCCACCGACGCAGCTGTCCCATCTATATTTTGCTCTCCCTACCTCCCTCTCACACATCTATCATCAAGTGTTCTTTTTAATGGTGTAAACTTTCCCATCCGTTTTCAATAGCATCAACAACCCCAGGACCCTGAACGTGCTTGGCAGTCAAACTCTGAGCTTTTACTGCCAGCCTCTTTTAACCATCAACCATCAGCCCCCTGCCATTTAAAAGTACACAGCAGGCTGGGGTCCCTCTTTGTTGGGATAGTTGAGTAGTTATTGAGGAGCTGTCTGAACCACAGTCATGTGCGTCAAGAGTCAGGGAGGGGTGTGCAGGAAAGATCCCATCAGGGCCTAAGAGCCATTGGAAGGAGCTCAAGTAAAACTTACTTGCACCCATGCACTCATGATCCAGCTCACATGCACACTATGTACTGTTTTGAAATTGTGTACTCAAATTCCTGTATGCAGGAGACTTGACACAATCCCCTCCCCCTGTATAACCAGTGTTTTCAATAGCAGGCCAGTGAGCTCTTCGCTCTTGCATGCAAGGTGACGTAAGAGTGGACAGCATCCCTGTACGACTCGCATGACTTGAGTTTTCTGTGAGGCTCTCCCATTGACCCATTGCTGTAGGTGGGCCAGGCTCCACCATATTGTTTTCTCCTAACAAACCACAATATATTGATGACTCTTACTAACAGGAATGTCTACTTAAAGGCCTACTTTGTTCCAAGCATTGATAAAATGTTAGGAAAATATACACAGTCCGACAGAGTTGCCATTGGAAATAAGTTGACATCTGATTGTTTCACCGATGACCGCCATTAAGCTGCTCAAAGAAAACTGTTAAAACTGGGATTTTGGTAAATAGAGAGGCCTCCTCGAGGTTTTATGTGGGACTAGGGGTTAGATTTGGCCCTGATGTCCAGTCGAAGCTGCTTCAGTCTGGATAGCTGTAAGACTGTGTTATTTATTTAATCTCCTGTTGAGGTGGTGTTGCTCCCACCGATGATATCACTCATTTCTTTCCCCTATTGGCTGAAACCTGCACCACAAAGATCTGCATTTATTTATCTACATTATTAACATGTGCATATGTACATTATACGCCCACAATAAACATACACACCTGCAAGTATTTTCTTACTTTTTTATTCAAAAGCTCTTTTTTTCATGTCACCCCTGTTCTTTCTCCTTCCTTTCAACCATCCATCCACCAATACCAATAATAATAACCCCCCCCCTGTTTTTTTCTCAGAATGGGAACTCGGAGGCAGAGGAGCTGGTCTACAGCCACTACGTGATCTGTAATGACACCCACGAGACGCTGCGCTTTGGCCAGGTGGACACAGATGAGAACGTGCTGCTGGCCAGCCTCCATAGCCACCAGTACAGCTGGAGATCCCACAAGTCCCCTCAGGTAGCCCAGACACACACACACACACACACACACAATTAAAGAATACTCTGATGGCCCACAGCCCTGTGGTCTTGGTTGGAGTTCTTGTATACTTACACATAGGTACCCATGTCCGATATATCCAGAGAAACATCAGTACATCCTCAACGTATGTACATGGAACATATACACAGATATGCACACACATCTGCATGTACAGCATTCAGTGTCAATTAGGTGTGCACTTAGTTTTAGCGCAAATAGTTACACAATACCAAGATGGTACCCACATAAACTTGCACACGCAAATTTATACTCAATGATTTGAGCATACAAACTCTGTCCGCAAGCTCATAGAGTTACACACACACACACACACACACACACACACACACACACACCGGACACACCGTCATCAGCATGCGGCCTCTATCTGTGTATTTCTGTCAGAGCTCTCAGACAGTGCCCTGACAGCATTGTTAAAGAAGATTGATTATATTTAACCCTTTGTGGTTTTGAGGTTGAGCGGAGGGTGGGCTGGCGATACGTGGCATGTGTGTGTGTGTGTTTGGTGCGCACATGTTTCAGGACCCCCATGTGCTCCATGGCGAGTGTGAGAAAGTCAAGCTTGAGAAAAGACATGGCCATAATTACTCACAGTAAGTCAGTAAGTCAAGTTGTATTAATCATCGACCATAGTTAATCTGTGCTCTTACCTCACACTCGCGTGCACTCAAAGACACACACACACACACACACACACGCACGCACACACACACACACATGCACACATGCACACTCACTCACACTCACATACACATAAACATACTTGGAGAGTGGCAATCTGGCATATGAGCACAGCGAATACCACATATCATTTGAGCAGTGAGTCAAAGTGACCTCTGTATTTTCAGTGATGTTTTGGAAGAAAGATTGTCCGAGTGGGCCAAATGTCATCAGAGATGAAGAATGTGATTCCAGGATGGTTCTGTCATTTGTTATTCTATCATGTGTTTGTGGTATATGAAATATGTGTTCTCAAGATGAACATGATTTGTGAAACTAGATAAATAAGAAACAGTGCAACTTTGCCAAAAACACTCAGCTAACTTATTGAGCTTGATGATAAAATGCCTGCCAATGTGTCCGCCTCAGCAAATTGTAGCACACACTCCTAATTACATTTCGGGGTTATAAAAATAGTGACTATGATAAGAGAAAGGTTGTATTTCTTTAATGGTTGCTTGGTCCTGTAAGTGTGTTTTTGTAGCTCTTACGAATCAGTTTCCAGGCTGAGTATAAGTGGTTGTGTTGTTTTGCTTTGGTCCCATGGTGCTTTGGAGTGTCTAAAACAACTCTGATCACCACAAGCCATCATTCACCAGATCTCCTCGCTCTCCCTAGTAACCTTTCCTCTTTCTATCTGTGAACCTGCTCTCTACATCAACCCCAAGACCTTCTCCTTAACCTTTTTTTCCCGCAATAACATTTGACTCTTTCAGGATGTCCATTTGAGCTGGTCTTGTATTGATATACCAATTTGTTGCCGAAACCAGAACTTTAAACCTTTCTTCTCATACCACCTAATTTTTTCCTTACCTCTCTGATCTCTGCGCCCCTAACCCTCTCTCATTATCTCCTGGTTGCTTTGTCTGTTGAGATGGGTTCCATTTTTAGCCCATTGTGCCTCCAAACAGTGTTGGCCAAAGTGCTGGTCATTTGAATGATGGACCTGAACTCCGTGATGACAGTAGTGTCTAGTCAGCTATCTGCTCTGTCAACACACTGGTCCAGCCAGTAGACCTGAGCTTTCAGCTATTTTCCTCTTGTCATGATGAAATCTAGTCTTGTTCCCGTCACACTTCCTCACATCCCCTCACCGCCTCCCCACTCCCCAAAGCTGTAACCCCTCCAAGTACATCAGTAAACACTTTTCAGCTTGGGACCCACAGTGCAATTAGCTCACTCATACCAAGGATATGCTAATGCTGTGCACAGTATTCTGTGTCTTTTCTTGCCATGCACTGTAGGGACCCACCAGACACAAGCCAAAACCAATTTCGGGCCACACACCCTAAGCTGTAGTTTAGAAAATATAGCTGCACAATATCCCCTCGACGTCGGCTCGGTCCAGTTCTCTCCTTATTCCTGATACCTCACCTCCATCAGCACGATGAGATCAGTAGACCTGGACAGTCTCTGGCCTCCACACTGTTTTTGGGGTCTCACTTAGACATTTGCACCTTTCTCTGAACACTTTCCAACAATAGCACACTGCTTCCCAGCACTGCCCCTGTCCCTTTCTCAATTCCCCCCTAACACAGCCCTGTTTTCTGGTGTTTACGACCATGCTGGCTGAGCTCATTAGCCCTGTCTGGCTTGTCCTGCTGCTGGCCTCAGCCTGGCTATCCAATTCTGTCTTGGACTCTGGTTTGAAGGCAACTTTGTCCTTTTGTATCCTATGTCACACCCCAGTAAGTGCTATCCTCTTATTCAGGATCATGGCCTTGAATTACCCCTGAAGCCTTGCTCCGCATCTAGCCTGGTCCCATCGGTTCTTTGGCCATCCCAGTCCCTTCTCTTTTGAATTCTAACAGTTCTCTTTGCATACCTTTTACCTTCTGTACATCATCCATGGCCACATTGCTCTATCAAGTAGCTTCTGTTTTGACTCTGTCCTCTCTCAGGTCAGACACCTTCCTTCATTTTTGTCTGATCTGCAGTCACAAACCGGTTTGTTTTTTGTTCATAGTGCTTCAACACGTCAACAAGGATTTAAAGAAGAACGTATATTAGAGATGAACGATGACGAAGTCCAGACCTCATTTTAAATTCGTGTCAAAACAGCCATTGCTTTTTCATCTGTCAATGGACGCTAATTTTGTCAGGTCTTTAGACCGCAGTTGAAGCACAGATAACAACAAACTTAAGTAAGATCCTCTTTCCTTGAAAAGTAGTTACTGGTTCTAAAAGTTGCAGGCACTTCAGGTGAAAATGCAGCTTATCCCTACCTCCCAAATTTGCCCATTTTCCACACTTTAGCCAACACACAAACACACACTGAAGCACACATTCCCAACCCCTGTTTTTCACGGCCAATCTTGTCTTGTCTGCTAGGCCTGGGGCCTGTCGGGAAGGCAGGCCATCAGCCTGTCCTCATGACTCTGGTATGATGTGTGTCCCAGCTGACCTGTCCCCTAGACACACACACAAGCCAGAGCTACTAATTTGCTGTTGTAAATCAATCTGTCCCCCTTTCTCTGTCTCTGGCTCCCCTGAGAACACACTGGACATGAGATCATCTTGAAAAGAGGAAGATGGGGGGGGGGGCGGTAAGAGGCAGAGAGATGGTGGGAGTAAAGAAGACAGGATGGAGGCAGAGTGGACAGGGAAACGTGAGAAAGTCTAAATGAGGGTAGCAACGAGTTGTCAAGGGTTATACTGTACAGGCCTAGTTAAGACAATATGGGAGGACATGGAAAAGGGAAGCAGGGGCAAAAGATGAGATATGTTCTTAACACTCACAGATCGGCCTAGAGAACTCTACAGTGACAACACAGCCAAACATGCATCTGCTTGCTATCTTCTCCCTCCCACCTTCACCTTTTCTTTCTGTTCATGATGCACAAGCAATATAATGAAGTATAGATCAATAGATTTGTAAACTGTAAAACTTTTATTGCCAGCCAATGGAAATAGTCAGAAAGAGTCAAGAGAGTGGGGAAAGAACGTCCTAAATGAACAGACCTGCTGCTGTTTCAACTCAAACTAAAACAGGGAGGCATATTTAAAAATTCTGCAATCTCCCGTTGTTGCCTTTGTGTGTCCGTTTGCGAAAGAAGAATGCCTTATTGTGTCACCCTGAGCAGTCAAACCAGTTTACGCTTCCCACCATGTTGACATACCTCCGAATATCTGTCACCTCTCTCAGAAGAGTGTTCAGGCAGAGTGTTTTTGCAGTGAAACGTGAACCTCAGCTCAGGTCACGCTCCCTCTCACTGCTCCTCTGTTTCTCTCCATCTCCCTTTCACTCTCTCAACCCCCGTTTCTGCTGTCACTCATAACCGTAAGATGCATTAAAAGGGTCGATTGAGGCAGTCACGTCCTCAGAGCCCGCTGTGGTCTAACGCTTCATCAAATTCATACCCCCACACGCACACACACACACTGTGATAAAATGTTTCCTAAGGCCTGGAGTCTGTCAGGCCTCTCCGTCTAGTTTCTCTCTTTCGGGCTCAGCATGCCTTCACACCCCAGCATTTACCAGCCAAGGTGAAGAAGTTTATAAACACACACAATTTCCACACTATGTTTTGATTGTTTTATCGCGTAGGTGTTATATAAGAAGAGCAACAGATAGAGAGATGGATACAGATGGGTAGATTGATACATCGATTAAAAAAACGTCAGGATGGTCATGCGTTTAACGTCACACTCTCTATAATTAAGAATAGTTTATATCTGTCTCACGCACACAAACACACTCACTGTCTCCACCCTGCTGTTTTTCAGGGTTCTGCCGTGTGGTGTGGTGTGAATGGTTGAAATATCTGGCTGCTTGGTACAGGATGCAGCCTAGCTGATGGAAATCCCTGTGGTTAGTGCGGTTAGCAGGGAGAGGGGCGTAAAAAGCCCCCTGGATTTGGGAAGTACTTTTTAAGTGCCTACAAGGAATATTCACAATTTGAATAAATTGTAATTTACTCCAGGAGCAGGCTTCTACAGAAGAGCTCTCCCTCTCTCTTAGTAGATGTGTGTCTTTGTGTGTTGGTGTTGCTGCGTCTGGTATTGGTCCATGTGTATATGCGTGTAAGTGTTGTGTTGGTGTGCATGTGTGTGGTTCCCAGGGGTAATGTACTGGAGATAGCAGGCCAGGCCTATTAGTTTGCGGTAAGATTGGCCGTGTTGTTGGAAGCAGGCATGACAGGGAGGTATTTGGTGTGTGTGTGCGTGTGCGCGTGTGTGTGTAAATTTTCACATCAGTGTACGCTATGTGCTTGATCATGTGTGTTCATCTGTTGTTACTTTCTTTTCTGTGTCAGTCTGATTCAGTTTCTTCTTCTGCCCTACAGCAGTGTTTTACCGCTCCTTATTCAAAATAAGTATATTTATTCCTTAAATGCGTCAGTTCTTTTGTCAAGTAGGATTTTATATTTCATCGCCCAGTCTGAACCATTGTTTAAGAAACACTGCCCTCAAGTGAAGTGGTTTAGTTGTGCTGTTCATCCAAGATTGTGGCTTTAACTGCTGCAGATTAGGCTGACCCTTTGGGAGATATTAGCTGCAGTCAGGTTAAGCCACAAAGTGAGAGAAGCCGATGAAAGGGACTCTTGTCCATTTTGATCCCAGGAGAAAACCCACACTTCCCTGTTGTGTATCCTCAGAGCTGGGTAAGCTCTAGAAGGAAGCCAGATTTTTTTTAAACTGTCATGTACTTACAGGTGAACATTGTATCATTCAGCAAGGCTTAAACATAGGCCATTCGCTGAGTTACATTTTGATGAGGGCTTTTGTCTAATCGTTGATGCATGAAACATTAACCCCCTCTGTCATTATTAATAGTTTATCATTGTATAACCGTACAATCATTTATCTTGTACTGTCACACTCTTTATCTTGTTCAGGCATGACTTCTGAAACACTCCAAACATGAATCAAAAAGTGATTAATAAGGCAAAGCCTCTGACATTGCCAGAATAATTACATTTGAAGACACATTATAAACTGGCTATTTTAACATTGTATCTATGACAATAAGATATAAATTGTGTGTGAGTCAATGAGTAGGAAACTAAGTCAGCCCTTAGAGAGAGAGAGGGTCCTAATCATCATGACTTCCTTGACAGGATAACTACAAACAAAAAGAACATTGATTGTTAAGTGGGGTTACAGCCTTATTCAGCTATGCACACTTCACATTCCTGATCCAGGTCAGATGGTAAATGTCCATGATGAGTGAAGAATACTTGGCCTTCTAAGTAAGCGTAGTTAAAATAATACAATTTTAAAAAGCTCAAGTTAAGGAAACATTTAGGGAAAAAAGAAAGAGGATCCCTATATTTAACCAAAGGTCAGATTTGCAGCTCGGGCTATATACTAGCAAACCACAAAAAAGTCCCAAATATATGAAAAACAATTCAACCAACTTTTTCCCTCAGAACCTTCAGAATACAGAGGTCAGTGACAAAAACATTTACCGTAAAATACTGAAGTTATCAGAGTAAATATAATTTGAAAAAATGCAACAGTTCATTTTGCCTTCTTTCCAGGCTTTTGTAAAAGAATATATTTGGGCTGTGTTGAGCCATGTCATGAAATATTCGTAACATATTATAATGTGTACAATGTAAAAGAAAATGGGAATCACCTCTCTTACCTCTTCACAATCACTCAGCTCACACACAATCACCTTCCTGTTAACTCTATCTTCTGACATTTTCATCAGGCAGTCCTACAGTCTCATCATTTCACATTTCCTTGTCCTTGCATTAAGGTTTCTGTGAAGGTGTGTTTGTGGTGTTTATTTCTGTGATTAATTCATTTAATCAAAAAAAAAACAATTTTCCACTGTTACATGTCTTGCAAGGCTACTCAGCCAATATATCATCTGTCTTTTCATCGGACAGATAATCTGCCTAACAGAATTACATATACACATAACACCTAGAGGTCAGAGGTCATTCTGGGGAATCTTATGTTCCCAGAATGTTTACATTTTCTGTTCTGGAAACAACACACAAAATCGTTCCTTTTCTCACTCACGCTCTATGGTTTCTTGTGCCTGCTTCTGTTTATCCCAGCAACTTGACATCCAGTGCACACAGTGAATAATTCTCAAATCTATAAACTCACTGGGAATATTAGCCTATATTAGAGGCCTTCGCCTCCGCAAGCAGCAGACCAGTATACCCAACCTCCTGTACCCCATTCCTCCTTGGTCCTTACTGACCTCCAACCCTCAGGCAGAATAAACAAATCATCAAAAGTTGTGTTTTTTTGAGAAATTGGCACTTGGGGTTTGTTAGTTTGTATTCTTTGTATATGTCACTGAAGAGCTGAAACATTTTCTCCCAGCAGGAATTGTTGGGAGTGGGATTGATTAGTGATTAATAGAATATGTCTCAAGAAGTTCTCAACCTCACGTTTGCCTTGTATTTCGAAGACAAACAAAAATTTCAACAACATAATGTTGCCAGTCATTTTTGAAATCAATGAATAATCTGGGGACCATTCTCATCTTTCTGCAACCCAACAGTTGGTCCTCATCCAACAATTTTAAAACAATACATTCCCCAGTTTTCTTCCATATCCGCCACAGCCCAGATTTTCATGAGAAATACATGGAGAACCGCAAGTCTCCACCTTCACCACCGCTTTTTCTTTTTATCGCTGTACAATTAAATCCTGCACATCCCTCTAAACTCAAGCCCAACCTCTTTGAAGTGTTTGTTTTCTCCCTCTTACTGACATGCTGTGACATTTTATTTTGATTCCATGTTGTATATCTAATGAGCCATTGGTCTGTCATATGTGTGTGTGTGTGTGTGTGTGTGTGTGTGTGTGTGTGTGTGTGTGTGTGTATGTGTGTGTGTGTGTATTTTAGCAAATCCACTCCCTGTGTAGTTTGTCCCAGAGGAAGCTCTCCCTCTAACATGAGGGAATTAATTTAATTATCATGTTGATGAGAGCTGAGCTGCTAGAATCTCATATTTGTTTTTCTATGTAAATCGTTTTAAACATTCCAATGTGTTAGCAGTTTAAAAAATATGTTTTCATCCAATACATCAAATCTTTGGCCTTGAAACTACAACAAAGAGTCTTAAACCACGGGTTGCAACCCTGTTTGGGCAGCAGAACTGTTTCTGGTTGGTCTCCACATGACAAAAGTGTTGGTATGTTTTAATGACCCTGGGCCACATTGTGACAGCAGATTTATTCAATTGAAATCCCAGTCTTAACAAGTTCAAAAGCCCCTGTTGCACTATGATGTCAGTTACCGAATGAGGTCTCTTACTGCGGCCGATGTCTTATGTTTTGCAGTGCTGGTGTCTTTTGACAACCCCTTGTTGTCACATGACCCAAGTATAAGTGAAGTTCACTTCTGCATGTGAACCCTCTCAAATGCTGTTTTAACAATGAATTTAGACCTTTGATGTGTTCGATAATGATATCACAAGACCGACACCAGACTAGCTTCCACCCACTAATAAGCTCTCTGGTGCTGGTGCATCCCTGGAGACCGGACGGCTGCCTGAAAAGACCCACCTCTCTCTGCTCCATAGCTTACATACACAGGCTTGTACATGGTGTTAACTCAAACTTTACCTTTGAATTGGACGTTCTGCTCTGCTAGAAACTGTGACTTTATAGATATACAATGTTTGCCTTAAGAGAGATTTACATCTCTATATGTACAGAAAGTAGAAAGAAAAAGAAGAAAAATATGGAGCCACAGATAGTCAGAAGACGCAGAAAATGTTGACCATATTCTGTGTGCTCAGCGGTGAAGATTTATACTGGTCAGCCATAACATTAAACCACTGACAGGTGATGTGAATAACATTGATCAGCATGTTACAATGTAATATTCTGCTGGGAAACCTTGGCATTCATGTGGATGCCACTTGACACACACCACAAACACAGTCATCGACTAAGTACACCCAATTGTGGTAACGGCACTCCTTGATGACAGTGGCCCCGGCCCCCCCAGGCAGTGGTTCCTGACACCACAAAAACTGCTCAGGAACAGCTTGTGGAACACGACAAAGAGCCCAAGGCGTTGACCTGGACTCCAAAATCCCCACGTCCCAAACTGATCGAGCATCTGTGGGTCATGCTAGGAAAAGTCAAATCCGTGGAGGCTGCACTCTGCTGCAGACAGGACCCAAACGATTCACCACAAACCCCTGGTGCCAAACACAACAGCATACTCCCAGAGGTGTTATGACCATGCCTCTACAAGTCAAAGCTGTTTTGGCCACACATGGCGAACCTAAGTAGGTGGTTCTAATGTTGTGGCTGATCGGTGTATATCACAGTAGTATCAAGACTACAACATGTAAAATACAGCTCCAGAAGGTTTAATATAAGCTCATCACAGTTTTGAACAGACCTTTTTGACGGCAGCCATGACAGCAATTGGAGCAAAGAACTGCTCAAAATTGCAAGACAGCTGACTAAGATTTCTGATATGTCAGATACCCAACGAATCATCTGATCATGCATTAATTCCCTCAGTCTGCACCCAATAAGAAAACAGATTCTAAAATTGGTCGGGGGCAACCAATGTGGGCCTCAGGCCGGGCTGCAACCATACATTGTCTGCCAGACACACTGGCCCACTGCTTGAATCTCTCCCCAATTTAAAAGAAATGGAAGTGCAGGTCAAGAATTGGTGAGCTTTGTGGTCCCATTGTTGATGCCCTGAGTTCAGCACCACGGACAGCACCTCAGTGTTGTACCAACCCCACAGGAAGTGCTCTGGGCTGCATGCTGATCTTGGCGTAAGAGCCACAGTAGGAACAATAGGCCACGCGACACCCTGGGACCCATAGAGGCATCTTGCCTTGTACTGCACATCAAGAGAAACAGCTTTATGAATAAGAGGATTTTTTTTCTTGGCATCACACACATTAAAAATAGTGATCAAAATTTGAAATCATATGTCCAGCATATGTTGGAAAGCCATCAAGAGCTATGTCAAGCTTCATGTGTGTCAGCCAGGCAGAGTGAGACCAGTGAAAAACACTAATGCACATGTTTCCCCATCACTCCAGTTAGAAGCTGGAGAAACTTTTTTAGTGTATGGCCTGTGATATGTTTTCTTCATTTTCCTGGGCTTCAGTTTCATTACACAATCTACCACTCTGTGGTTAGTGGTAACTGTGTGGGGTTAACCCATGCTGCATTTGTTCTTTTGCAGGGGAGCTTGTGGTTTCATTGTAGTGAACCAATCCTCTCTGTAGTCAAGTGTTGCATTGCACTATACATTGCATTGTCAAACCACTGGAGACATCAATTGTATCCATGTTGTCTGAGTCCTACTGCAGCCAGCCCTCAGTTGCTGGTAGATTAGAGGCACTCTAGTTGTGGTCATGGTACGGGTGACTGAGGCCTCTTGTCTCTTCTGCCTGTGATCAAGAAGATATCACCTTTGTCCACTTGGATGTACAGTATGTGTGTTTTTTTTTTTTATTTATGTGTGTCTGAACAAATGTATTTATGTAAAGTATGTGTTAGACCTCCATTGGACTGATGGTATCCTACTGTTTGTTCAGTGTAAGCTAGGATCGACTACAATTTGACTACAAGACCCTGAGCAGGAATAAGCAAATAGAGAGGATTGATTTTTGGGCGGATATGAGTCTGAACATGCTGTGGGTGAAACTATGTTTGCCTGAGTTTGTACTGTATATGTGCACAGTATTCTGTATTTGTGCAGCATGTTACAATAGTTTCCCTTTGTTTTATTTCTACGGCCCAGGGCAAGCTTTTGTTTTCTGCGTTCTTAGACCGTGACAAGGTCTCTGTCCTTCCAAGGGTCCTCGACCATTGACTTCTCCTTCCCCCCACCATGCGGTTTGCAAACCTCTCCCTTCTCAGACAGTACTCCTTTTGTCAGCTCCCTTCATTTGGAGCAAACACTTGCCGCGTCTGCATCTCCTGGAACCCTTGAGGTCCTGAATGTCTAAGATGCTTTGGTGGAAACCAGAGGGAGAACTATGGAACAGTGTTAGTGAAGCGTAAACCTCTTAACATCTCCTCTGTCAACCACGGACCCACACAATGCCTTCTCTCTGTACCTTCATCCAGCTCTCAAACCGCTGCTTAGACTTGCAAATCTGGGCTTTGATGTTGCACCGCCTTGCTTCTTTTGTCAGAGAGAGGGAGCCAAGGAAGAGAGAAGCATTGCAGACAGCTGTTAAATCCACCATAATTCCCTCATGTTACATGGGTTAGCCCTCGCTGCCCTGGCAAGGGTGCTGTTGTGTCTCTCTGTTCTTCCTTTAACTCATTTACGCTGTTTTTTGTTCTCTCTCTCACTGCATTTCAACTTTGTCTACTTCTGTCTTCTTTCCCAGCGCCATCCTTTCTAGAGGATAAAGTAATCCATATCCTCTTGTTTTGTTGTCTGGGTATAAACCTGTTTTTCATTTGTTAGGTGGCTCACTAGCTCTCTAGTCCCAAAGTTTTTTTCAGCTGACAAGACAGACCACTGTTCCACATCCCTCTATGCCCAGATGACATTAAAGAAGATGGGTACTTCAGAGACTTGTCAGACTATTTTTATAACTTTGGTATATACAATTTAATTTACATTATTTTCACCTTTCAACAAAAGTTCCACAGTTTACAGAGTTTAATTTAGCTTGTTCGGGTGGAATTAAGTGGTAATCAGCCATCTACGACCTGCCGCAGCCTCTTTAGGTCTGTTATGGAAACTTGTGTGCCAAGCTACTGGTGTTGTTTAGACCTCCACTCCATGTCTCCAGGTCTCAAATTTCCTATTATAGTCTGAGTGAGATGGAATGAAGGAATGGTAGTAATGGGTAGACAACCATCAACCACTGTGGCTTTTTGAGCCCGTCTTTGCAGCATCCAGGAACCCTGATCACATCTCCACTGCGGACAGACACTTGATTTGTGCTATGTGCACCCAAGCACATTCCTGCTTGAGGACAATAGACGGATAGTGGTTACAGTGGCAGGAGTGACTTGTTCTGTCTGCAGGAGGACAGGGGTTAGAGAGTGTGTGTGT
>OMLP01013565.1:0-11765 GCA_900302685.1 Spondyliosoma cantharus
TGAACAAATTGTGTACACGCTCACCACTACTATTTATATCTAGCTATTTAATATCTGCACTGTACTGTAGGGTTGCATGCTGAGGTGTTGGTGGCAGTGTATGACGTGATAAGGAGGCTGAATACTGGGAAATGAGATCTGCTCCACTACGAAGAACTACACCTGCGCAAACTGGTGATTTTAAGTATGTATGTTAACTATGGAAACTGTACTGCTTGGTACAAATGTAAAGAATCAGAATTGCATTGTTAGCCATGTATGCAAGCGCTTAAAAAATGTCTTTTCATTTGCTTTATAGAGAAATAATAATAAAAACAGAGCTAAAGTGAGGTGATGAACATAGACGATGTTGTCACTCACTGCTTGTTCCTGGTGGAATGCAGCTGATCAATGGGGGACGGTTTGAAAGTGTGTATATACACATAGTGAATCAAAAAAGAAAGTATTCTTTCAAGTGTACTAGTAAATACAAGTTATGAAGAGCTTGCCGTTGTGAATGCTGGCTAAACAGCTGAGGCTAAACGTGCATTGCTGACTGTAAAAACTTGATTAAATACCAATAATTGAATGTGTGAATGTCGTTGGTTTGATGTTAAGCTGACACTAAACCAAAGGGCTGCCTTTAATTGCTGTGAAGTTGCATCTGAAGAAGGTTAAGAGTCATAACAGTGAGGTGACAATGAAGGAATCACAATATGTTTTAAGCTGGGAGGAAAACTGCAATGTTGACTCGAATTTGTGCAGAGACGCAACTGACGGAGTTTGAAGGAAAAACTATGAAAGGGACAGAAAAGTTGAATCAGTCTCATAATGTATCGAATTAAAAAGATAATAATAAATATTATAGTTTAATGTAGTATTAATGGTTGCAAAATATACTCTACGTGTTTGTGTCTCTGTGTGTGCATGCTAGCTTGTAGCGGTAAGAAATAAATAATGCAAAATATACTCTGTGTGTTTGATATCAGAAATCAGAAGGATACACGACGGCAAAAATGAGCTGCCATGTTATGTCACTGTTGCATAATGAAGTTCAACCTTGAAATGTTACTATGGAAATAAATCTTGATCAAAACTTCAGGTGCTGCGTTTTATTTTCCACCATTTTACTTTTCATTCTCAAGCTGAAGCTTCAGCTCGCAGAATATGTTGTACAGTCAGCGTGAATAAAGCAGAGTGCGGAGCCAAATTCAACACGTGAAGCATTTAAGATTAAAATACAGAGAGCAGGACTCACAGATAACACATTGCTGATTAAACAGGGAAAAACTCCACACATGCACGTTCAGCGATACCACGATTTGCATAGATGTGCACATCTTTCATAGAGATAGCTTCTTTGGCAGTTCATGACCAGGAGATTGATGACTTCCTGCTGAAATAAGATTTTCTATCACTCAAACAACTGACGACATTTACAGCAGCCCGAACAGATCCGATGAGCTCGTACCACAGTTTGTTTCTCACATAATGCACCTTTAATACTGTAATTTACGTTTATTCGAGGATAAAATGAGTGACGATCGACACTAAAAGCAGCATCGATTCTTGGTTACATTTACAGTTTTTCTGTAGTTAAATACATTTGTTTATTTGACAGCTATCAAGTCTGCTTGTGGAGGTTAAATGTCTAAACCAAGTCGAACAGGTCCGGTGTGACATCACCTTAAACGTCCAAGAACAGCACTCCTGTGCCTCAAACCAGCGACACAGCTCAGCAAAATGTCTGCGATGTGACAGACTTCTTCCTTCTCCCACCGCCGCGTGCATTAATAACCTCAGGGCTGTGTCCATGCGTAACCCCGTCGCCACTTATCGCTTAAAACTCTTCAGAGGATATCTCGAAAAAACAGAAGACCAAACGGTGTGTGTGCGGCGGGATGTGCACCGTCCACTTCAGAGACGCACCTTTTAAGAAGAATAATGTCGTGAAATAAAGGAAAGAAGGACACGAAAAGGTTTTAAACATCACAGAGGGAATAAGAGCGAGGGAGGCGAGGCGAATGAGATTAAGCTGACAGCAGAAATGTGGAGAGAAGCGTCTGATGAAGAGCGATGAAGAGTCGGGAATGCGTACTCGGATCCTACTGAGGCTCCTGAGCCCATCAGCCGGACCGTCAGAGGGGATTAGGAAGACCGGGGATTACCATCGGAATGGCAAAATTGGATCTCTGTTATATCAGAATAACTGTTAATCCAGAGTTAAACCTCCTACAGTTGTGTGTTCGCAGAGAGACAGGCATCGATACGCATAAACACATGGAGGTTCGAGGTGGGAAGGACGATGAACGGAGGAGGCAAAGGTGAAGAAGGCGAACGAGAGGACGGGGATAATGGCCTCTGTGTATATGATGTCTGTTCATTCCATGTTCAGACTGAAGCGTCTGATGATCAGTCAGACGACATCATTCCCCTGACATGTTGCTCATTAACGCTGGGATTTTTATTCTTTGTTGCTACCGTCTGCATGTGTCATTATATCACATCCTCAAGACAACCGACCCCCGGTGCTCAAAAGTCAACATCAATTATGCGATTCATTCGCTGGCATCAGGAGATCCATGGACACGGGCAGTACGGAGCACCTTCAAAATCATCAGTCGAGAAACAGAAAGGGTGATGCAGAGAGCGAAAACGAAAGAAAGAGGCAGCGCGAGAGTATCCGCCCGCAACAACGTGAAGACCGCCCGTCATCACGAGGCCTAATGTTGCTCTACAGCTCTGTGGTTCGCCAGTCGAGCGTGTGAACTGCACTGCAGACTGGAGTCTGTGTTAACAGGGACACGCTGCATCGTTTTAAACTGCGAGGCTGCTCATCCCTCGTATTAACGTGCATTCAGATAAATACAAAAAACATGAACGACGCCATTTAAGATGACGTCGCTTTACCGAATGGCCCTTCAGGAATCCCGCCTGTGTCATTACATTTCCAACGTCTCCGGAGAGTAAAAGACAGCGGGAGACGACGCTGATGTTCACAATCATTTGATATATACAATCTAAATCTATATATATATTAAGTGGGAGGAGCTACTTCAGGTGCTGCTGGTTCTGAAAGTAAAGCGCTGTTCATTTTTAAGGCTTGTATCAGCATGAAACTCACCTGGTTGAGTCACCAGCTCAAAACATGAAAATATCAGCTACCCTGAAGTCAAACTGCAAGACCGTCAACTTCAAAACTTCACTGGGGGAATTCTGTCGGTGTTCTGCTAACAGTAAGAGGAAGCAGCTTGACTAAATTTGATTTGGGATTCTGCTTCCATTTTGGATTCATTGAGCGACTTATAGGCAACGTCTTTGTTTACCAATTCAACAACCAAGCATCTTTAATTCACCATCGCTCTTCACACATCTCCGACTGCCTTCTCCACAGCCGAGGCAGATTCAAGAATCTTTGGTCTGAGCAGGGTTGAAACTGCGTCGAGCTTGAGCTTGAGGTTCAGACGCAAAGCGAATGTGTCCTTTAACTCAGTTGCTTGGAAACAACTCCAGTTCCGAGCCACTGTAACAGCAACGGGGAGACGGCAGACAGTCAAGGAAAAGACAAGGACGTTGTGTCGCCTCTCTTTCTCTGAACAGAGAACACACTATAGTTCTCTCTTTTTTTGAAGCATCTGCAAAATTGACACTTCATGGTGGTAGAAACAAAGACAAAGAGGAAAACAAAGAAATAACAGAGAGAAGTGGAGTTTTGTTAACGCGCTACAAATAAGTTGAAGTCAGAGTTGTGACTGTCTCCTATACTTTTTATACATTTATATAACATTCATATATTCCAGTAATGAGTGATTTCAGCCTCTTCTTCTTTTTTACTTCAGTTCATACGTATTGCACCTTTAAATCACCTTACCCACATAGAAAAGCCAAATCAATCCTGACACACAGTCCTAAAAAAGTGTTGGGGGTGAGATCGGCTGAAATGAGTGGAAATGTCATTCCCCTCGAGGGTAAATTGGAAAGTTTTCAATTAAGATTGCGAGTTTTACATTTGACAGAAGTGAAATGCTTTGGTTCAACCTGCGTAATTGTAATACACTACCGTTTCAACCTCAAACATTGATCAAGCTGCTCCTCGGGGGTTTGTGGAAGCACTCATACCAGCCTGTGATTGGTCGTTTGCCACAGCTGAGCAAGAAACAATCAATTATTCTTAAACGCACCGTAGAAATGCGACTGAAGACAAAATGCAGCTCTGCCTCTGTCGCGGCTGCGTTTGCACATTTTCAAAATTAATGAACGCTGCAGAGCAAATCCGAGCTGGTGCTTCGGCAGATTATTGATTTGCTCCACTGGGAAACGTTCGTTCACGTTCGAGGGGAGCGGTGTAATGTTGTAATCCCAGAACAGATCCCGACGAGATGAGAAGGACCCTCGGACTTTGAACTCTGCAGGGCAAATCTAATCGCATTGGGCCGAGCAGAGGGCTTCTGCAGGAGACAGGAAATGGAAGGTTCGGTGGGTAAAGACTTTACGGCGCGCGTGTAACTCGACTGTACGAAAATTGCGGTATCGATGCGTAAGACGATTACCTACTCATCAAGCCATTTGCTGCACGGACAGGAAGATTGCACGGACTGATATTGTTCCTCTTTGTGGCGCGTTCGTGTCCGCGTTTTTTTCGACACACAAAGCAGTCCGAGGGAGAGACTCCGGAGGGTGGCAGTGAATGAAACAGAGGACATCGCTTGACAAAAAACATGACGGCCGATGTGTCTCCATTTGATGGAGTTACCACCAAAAAGCATCTGGCTGCCCTGTGTAGTCCTCACATAAAAGGCAAACAGATTAGATTAAAATGGCATACAACAGATTAAAATGGCACAGCGGGGGAAGTGATTTCATAGAGCTGGCAGACGAGACGAACGAGGGCATGTCAAAACTGACAAACAGCGAGTTGGACTCTTTCTCTGCGTGTGTGCGTGTGTGTATGAAAAGAGATTAGTGCGAAAGACTGAATGAAAGAGGAAGACGGAGAAAAAAATTAATCATCAGGTTTTTTTGGAAAGGGTAGAGTTGAAGAGCGTGTGGGAGGGCTGGGAGTCGATTGTAAATGGAGAATTAAAAAAAAAAGGAAAACAGAGCGGTAAAAGAAGTGACTTTCTGAGACTATAAAAGGAAAAAAATGATAACATGTCAAAGGGTTCACAGGTTTTGCCAAAAGAGGCAGCGCCAGATAAGCCTTTCTGCTCCCGACTGACCCTCGAAGTGAAGCATTCTGGGGTTGACGAGACGGTCAGGGCATGAAACATAAGGGAGGGGCAGCACAGCCTCATCCTAACATAATTTGCAGACACCTGATGCTCTTTTCTGAAAACCTGACGACAAAACGAGGAATACAGAGCGGATCTAATTAAAATCTCGCCACCTGCACACGCGCTCGCTCCTGAGGCACACTGTGTTTACTGTACAGGGCCGCCAGGTGTGGCCAATATTCAAACGCATGCATTCAAATCACCTCCTCGCGTTCTCTCTCACATACGCAAACAGGCTGAATGAGTTGATTTGCAACTGACTCCCAGGACGGCTTATATCACCGTTCCCGAAACGACGCGATTGTTGCAGCGTGCCAGCAAAAGGCTTGATCATCAGCCCCCTTTGGTTAAAGGTGTTATTGCTCTCCGTTGCATTCACGTTAAAACGCCGCTGTTGTTCTGATCATCTCCCCCCTCAAGCGCTAACGTCGGCCAATGTCGCCGGTGTTGCTAACCTCGTGATACCAACAGCGTTAGACCGTCGGCTGACAAACATTGTGAGAAGCTGGGCCCACTAAAGGCCGCCACCGAACAACAAACGTAAATATGGGTTGTAATAAGCTGCTTTCACAGTCGACCTGAATGGTCATTTTTCTGATGAGACGGGTTGCACACTGTGCTTTGCCTCTCTGCCACTGATTGATTTGTTGATTATTTTCTGGATTTACTGCTTCATTAGCTGTGGGGTTTGTTGAAGACTTGCTTTTGATTAACCTCTTTGTTGACTTTCTATTGATTTGTCTCTTTGCTTGCTTTTGTTGTTTTTTTGTTCCCTTATTTCTGTCGTGAAGCACTTTGTGACTCTCAGAAAATAAACTTCAATTCATTTTATTATTAAGATGTCAAAAATCACAGAAAGAATTGGCGGACCACCAGATGAGTAAAATAATTGTGTGATGACAAAATTGATAGAAGCATTGCACCCTTCACATTTCAGACCGATCAGAGAACGGTTCGCCGTGTGTGCTCGCTTGAACATTTACTGTTTATCAGAGAAGTTGCTGATAATCTTTTAAATGGTGACAATGATAAAAGGAATAGCTCAACATGTGGGTAAATACTCATATATTTCTTTTAAATATTCATTTTTTCTACTACGGTACATATACAGCAAGGCGTCAGCTGGTTAGCTTAGCTTAGCTTAGCTTAGGTTGAAGACTGGAAAATGGGTTAAACAGCGAGCTAGCCAGGTTACAGTCCAAATGTACTGTAACAAAAACATCTACCCCTCTTAAACTCATAATTTGTTGGTTCAATTAGCACATAAATCGAAGTATAAATCCAACAACTCGTGTTTTTACGGGGGTTTATGTGCAGGACTATTTCGGGGCCACGTGAGGTGACTTCATGGAGTCAAGTCATTTGTACATTTTAGTTTTTTACAGAACATCCAAAAATGTGCTTAATGTGCTATTGGTGAGCTTTAGAGGTTCCAGTAGGCAGAATTTTTCTTGCCTTTCAACAAAAATAAAGACTAATTCCGGTCTTTGCGCTACACTAAGCCAACCAGCTGCCGGCTGTAGCTTCATATTCAAGGGACTAGATGAGAGCGGCACTGATCTTCTCATCTGACTCTCATAAAGAAAGTGCATAAGTGGCATGTGGCATGCAAAGCCTTTGGTGCTACTTCAGGACCACAGTAGCTATGCATTCAGCTAAAAGTCAGCTAAAAATACCAAAAATAACACAAGGTTTGGCCACCAGGAAGATCGGTGCGCTAGTGGTCCATCTGCGTGGAGATCAGGTAGGGATCTAATGTAAACATGTCGGTGTGAGCCTGTTAAACCTGGCTCACACGAACCCTGCGAGAGTGCCCTCGTGTATAATCTTTTTAATCGTCCCACATTAAATTGGCCCGGTATATGTGGAATGGATGCGCGCAATCTGGATGGTGTCCTGCTGTTCGTCCAATTATGACTGTGCCATGGGGGACGACGATGAGGGCAATTCAGCTGGTCAGCACAGACGAACGGAAGACGGAAACCCTGCGGGGGGAGAGAGCGATATCTCTCTTGAGGAAAAGGAAATGTCAACCAAGTGACGAGGACGGTGTCAGTCACTCAGGTGTAGCCGGTAGTGTCACAGAGCACCAAACTCTAACTCACTTCGCCCCTCGACAAAGTCTGGAAAAAAAAGCAGCAGGACGGATGAAAACATGTGGTCACATCAGCCCGGTTTCTCCAGGACTTCCACCTGTTGGAGGATGGCTCTACGCAATTTACATCTACAGTGCAGTAAATGTAGTTTACTGGGTTATACCCCGACCGCTCCACAAAACATCCACCTTCCATGTGTTTCCTCTGAAAAGCCATGAATCCCTCCCCAAGGGGCCTGAGAGGATGGCAAGGGATGATCAAGCTGTGCAAAGGGCAAAGCCTGAATAAATTAACTCTTACCTGGAGGAGGTGGAGAATGTTGGTGGGGTAACCGATCACACATGAACCAGATTATGTGACTGCAGAATAATAAAGTGTTGTCTAGTTTCAAGGAAACACCCGGCTCAGCGCAGCAGGGAGTGGAGAGTGACCATAATAACTCCCTCCCCCCCCCGGGCAATGTAGACTCGGACTGCGGTCGGATGCTGTGGTGGAGGCTGGGAATATGAAATGCTGTGTGAACAGCAGGGGCAGACAAGTGACAGTTAGCTTTCAGTGGCATACAATGACAGGAGAGTGTTTTTTTATTGCAGTGATATGTGAGAGTAGACGGTGGATTCCAGGTCGCTTTATTTTAGACGTAGCTTCTAAACAGAAACAGCCATGACAGTACATCCCGGTCTCATCAATCTGGGTACTATAACATAACTTAACACTTTGGTTTTGCTCATATCGCATCATAAATAACGTTGCTCCAGGACCGTCTTAATTTCAAGTCCACTACTAAAGTACGTGTCAGGGTTGAGTTGGATACGTAGAGCGCTGCAGGGATCGTGCAATTCTGTAGGCTAACCCGGAAGTAAGCATCGCCCTGGTCGGGATGTGGGATTTCTTTAAAATTGGATTTTGAATTGATGCGGAAAATAAGTGTAGCCAGGTGAACAAGAGACCAAGACTGTTTTCAGACTGTTAATACAGTGTTTTATTCTTTTGTATGAGATTATTACTGTATTAGCGGTTTCTTTTGTTGAAGTGACCCTTACACTTTAAGAGCGGTCACAGAGTTCTCGGGGGCAGAGTTAGCGACCCGGAAGTAGCAGTAGCGGGAGTGAGAGACACACTACTGAGATTGCTAACACGAGTCAGGTGTGCGATACCGCCGACACACTGTGGGCAAAACTGAACAGCGGGGTCAGCAGGGCAGATAGAGCGCATCGAGGTCAAGGTGTGTGACTGAGACGCACACTGGAGTGAGAGAAGAGCCGCTACTGTTGTCTAGAGTCGTCTATTCAAGTCCGAAGTGACCTGTAACTAGAACAGATGTTAACTGAGGTTCACCTTCAGTGTGACATACAGTGAGGGAGAGTGTCTTGTTGTTTTATACTGATTACCTCAAATCCTCAGAATTGCAGTGTTAACGCCGTTTCTTTTATAAGTTGCAGTCGGGGAATAAAAGACCCACAAATAGTTATTATACTGTGTCCGGTCTCCTCGTTCATGACCTGGCCACATAAGCTCTGTGGCAAACACAACTTCTATCATCAACCCAGCCCAGAATAAATGTCAACCGTGTACATTTCGACAAAACTTTTCACGAATTCTCTTTTTCTCCCTTGTCACAACACTGTGCTCACGCTCTGGTTAGATCTATAGAACATTTTGTCTGTGGTGTAACAACCTCAGAACACATAATGCTGCCGTACAAAGACTTCAAACACGGACTTAATTGCCCAATTTCAACCATTCTGTAGCTGCCTTTCACTGCGTGGCTGCATTCACCAAATCTTGGCACTGAATCCTGCCGAGTCTGCTGGGACTCATCCGTCCACTTTGCTCATTTTGTCTGACATTAAAACGTAATATCATTTTTCTTCCCCCCCCTTCAGGTAACATCTCAATCGATTGTGTCAGTATTTTATTAATAATGTGCCCTCTCGCTGGAGATGTTTCACGACTGACGGGGAACAGTTAAGCTACCTGATCTGGAGGGATGAAGCAGGGAGAAATGAGACATTGGCGAGGAGAGACGGGAGAGGATGATTGAAGGGGAACAGAACGTGCAGACAAATAGGGAGGACTGTAAATGCAGAGAAAAGAGGCAAAGAGTCAGAGGGAGATTGAGGGAAAGAATGACTTGACTGGAAGCGGGACATAAGGTGAAAAGAATAAAGCTAGATACAGGGATAGGCAAAGGAGGAGATCCATTATGCTCGGAGGGAGTAGATGGCCTTGGCATCAAGCATTATTGTGATATATTAAGGGTTAATGTTCAACAGGGCGGAGAGGAGTGGAATACTTCCATCGTGCTCGCGCACACAAACACACAGCGACGGCGCTGCTGCGTGTGCTGCCGAGGGCTGAAATCAAAAGCGGTGATTCTGATAATAATAATTGCAGTGATTACCGCTTGTTCGCATATCTCCCAGCCATTATTCCCACGATGTTGTTTTTTCTACTCTACTGTGCAGGCCTGCATTAAATCTCTTCAATCTCGGTCTCTGACAGCAAGCACAGCTGAGGAGGAGATTGCACAAAGGGAGAAAAAAAACCATCCCTCTTGCTCTGGAATCACAGATGGACTGCTGCAGAAAATGTAATCAAAAGCCCTGAAAGGGAGTTCTGACTTTTAATATGTGGAAACGATGCCGGGTTGACGGGTTTGTTGGTGTGTGTGTGTGTGTGTGTGTGCGCAAACTTTAACCATACTGTGCTGCTGTTCATCATTTTTTATAGTTGGTGTTGGTGCACATTACAATATAAATCACATTTGTTTTCCAATCACTTCATGCATGGATATTGTCCGTCTCAGTTATACGTCGTGGCAACGTGACTGCAGCGCAAGTTTCCACAGAAAAACTGAGGAATAACATCTCGTTCACATTACATGTTTATGACCAGACTTGCATACTGGGAGGTGGAGAGGATGGTGGTGGACCTACAGGCGAGACGGCTGCCAGAGACCGCACATTTTAAAGTGTGAAACCACTGCATATTTTTAAGGGGGCGTCAGGACTATATCAAGCCACGCTTGTCGTGACAAAATAAATATGTTTTTGACAGTCGGGAAAACATCTAGCCGTGTGTGTGGCGAACGAAAAACAGATATTTGTCATTAAACCTTCGGACGTCTCCAGTCGTGTTTGCGGCGACAAAAAAAATATATTTTAAGCCACAGCATGATCTTTCCAATACCTAACCAAGTTGTTAGGCAATCGATCGCAGGTCAAGAGTGTGTTTCAACATTATTAAGATGTGAAACCACTGGATATTTTTAAAGGTACTTCAGGACAACTAGCCAATGGTTTTGGTGACCAGAACAGGTATTTTGAGCCACAACGTGACCTTTTTCTAACCCTAGACAAGTATTTTCTGTGCCTAAACCTAACTAGACTTATCTACACCGTTGTCGCGAGATAAAACTGAAAATTTGTACCAAAATAAACAAAAAATTGCAACATAAAGAAATGTAAAGATTCATTGTAATCTCGGTTGGCAGAAACGTACTTTGCCAACATTTTTCTTGGCAATTGCAACAGGTGGAGTTGTAGTTGTTTACAAAAACATGAAATAAAATAACATATCTGAGTACAACTACAAGATAGTCTGTTGTCGCTTATTTACCAAACGATTAGACATAATACTGCTCAGGAATGCTAAATGCGGGGACTCAAAGTAAAGTTTTGCTGGAACACTTTGCAATGCTGGTTAAATTCAATCCCCGAGCACCTCAATCAGCACCTCTTTTGGTTCAAAAGCAAGTAAACACCGAGTGGAAGTCAGTGCAGTTTCCTCATCAGCGTGTGTGTGTGTGTGTGTGGGCGAGAGACAAAGAAAAAGTGAAAACTGAATGTCACTCAATGAGTGACTGAATGAATACATTGATGAATGGAGGGGGGAGAATGAATGATCCAGCCTGTGCACGTGCAACAGGGCTAATTGGTAAGTCATAGTTGCTATGGTTACAGCCCCCTCTGATAGATATATTTTTTTTTCCCTTGCAAACATTCATTCCGAACTACGTGTTTGGAGTTAAAGTGCAGTGATTTGTCAAAAAAAGAGTTGAACTTGAGACGGCGTCTCCCTGAAAGTGACGCTGTGTGGGAGCATTAACGAGGGAACCTGCAAGCCAGGCGCTGACTTTTTTAAATTATTTTTTTTTACCTTGAATCACGGCTGGGTTCAACTGAACAAAGACTTTAGACGCCAGCGAGGGAGCACACCGGTAAAAATAGACCAATAAATAAAGAAAAAGGCGAGAGGGTTTTTACAGGGAAGAAGTCACGCCTGGGTTGCAGCAGACTGACGCATGGGATAAAAATAACCCCAAAGTTTCTATTTCTCTCCCGCAGTAGTCTACTCGAGCTCATCTCCCTCCTCCGCCGGTGTGCTATTTTTAGCCCACGATGACTCTCCTACA
>OMLP01013566.1:0-39302 GCA_900302685.1 Spondyliosoma cantharus
CACACTTCTGCATGAAATAAGTCAGTGTGTCGAACAGGTCTGCTGAAAAAAAATAAATAAAAGCTTCTTACCGTTGCTGGCTGTGATCTCAGCTCGGGCATTCCCCACACACTGCAAAACTAAAACAACTCCAAGGAGAAGGTCGACCGTCTTCACCCCCGCCATATCCAAGTTCCCCTCTGCTGATTTCTTTCTCGTCAGTGTCCCCGGACCAGAGCTCCTCCGATCGTCTCCGTGCACAGACACCGCTTCTCTCCCCCCCTCGGCGGACTCCGTCGCTCTCCTGCTGCTTTTAAAAACCTGCCTGCGCTGCAAACTCGCCGCACTGAGCTTGTTTTTTTTTTTTTTTTTGTTTCCCAGCGTGTGCCACTCAGCTCTGCGCGCTCCTGGACAGAGAGGAGAGAAAACGCGCTCCGTCCTAAATAAAATAAATGTAAAAAAAAAAAACAGCTCTCCAGTTCCGATAAACACAGAAATATAATTAAAAAAGTTCTCCACTCAAAAGGTGCGTCCCGGTCCGACACGCTGCTCTCATCTCACACACTTGCACCTCCGTCCTGTGGTGTGTGTGTGTGTGAGAGTGAGCGGAGCTGCTGCGCTCCTGGAGAAGACAGTGCGCTCCCCTCCGTCATCAGCTCCTCGGAGCCAATGGCTCCTCTCCTCCTGTTTGATGCTCGCTGTGTGCAGAGAGAACCGGAGGAGGCGAGCACACAAGAGCGTTCCTCCAGCTGCCGGAGAGACTTTCACAGGATCTTGCCCTGGGATATTATCTGCTGCATGTCTAACAAGGAGCGTTTGAGTGATGAAGAAGTGGGAAGATGATGAAGAGACGCGTGTGGAGCTGCAGGAGCTGCTGCTGCTGCCGCTGTAGGCCTGCTGTTCGCCAGCAGACAAAAGATGTTCAACATCCTACAGACTGAAGCCTCGGAGGGCTTTGTTGTGATGGAGCACGAAGGCTGCATTCAAAAAGATGTGCCTTGTGTGTGTGTGGAGTGTGTGTGTGTGTGTGTGTGTAGGGTTCAGTGTGTAGTTAAAGGGGCCATGTGTAGTTTGAGGAGGAATTCCAATATTTACAGTATTAGTGAGGTAATAATACAAAGTCAGACATATTTATGTTTTCCATATCTGAATAAACAAGCTGTTCTCAGAGGAAAACAAGATCCCCAGAACACTGTTTGAAGCTGGAAACGTGGCAGGGTCCGCCACATAGACAAAGTAAAACAGTATGAAATTGCGAGGCCCTTTAACTTAAAGGTCAGTTTGTTTGGGCATAAAGTATCAGTCAATGATGATCTTCTGATTAAATTATTTTCCCTAAAAATACATAGTGCTCCTTTAATATTTAAGTTCTTTTCTATCTATCTACCTGGCATCCTCTCTCACCTTTGCTGCACTTCATCCAGGTGACTGAACTGTGAGGGCGCCCTCTTCAGGTGCAAGTCTGATCATAACAGTCCTCCACCGTATGAACCCTTCTGTCGTCTCCACAGCCTCCCACAGAAACCACACCAGCCGCAAAATCAACACACAATGTTTCCTTTACATTCTTTCTTTTTTAAAAAAAACAACCATACAGAAAAATTAAGAAGTGGTGACATCATGCACCCGAGCTGGCATGGACTCATGATACAAATTCTGAAATTCACGCAGAAGATTCAACTTTCCACTCAAATTGTTAAACTGATATTATCATTTGTAAAGAAAACAAATATGACATTAGAAACAAATGCAGAACAGAAGTTTTTTGACTCGTGATCTATCTAATGATGTGACAGATGCTCAACCGTGAATCTGGAGACAAGTACGACCAAACAGTCATTCCTTTCCATCACTGGTTGGTTTTTTTTTCACTCTTCTCTGCAGACATTAAAGGCTTGGAAAGCTCTCATGTGAGGGAACATTTTTTCAAAAATGTTTTTCCCAAAGCAGCACTCAGGACGCCTCACCAGACTCTTTCTTGCAGTCATTTTGCACAGGAAGGATAAGTTGGACCACATGCTTGTTCCAATTAAGACACTCGCTGTGGGAATTCAGGAGCTGCACCACAAGTCATGGAAAAGCTTGAACAGAGGAGGAAACTCTTGCATAAAGGACCACTTTTATAATACTTGGCTGCTGTATGTGCATATTAAACATTTCAAGTGTTTTTTTGTACTAAATGGGTTTCTCAAACTTTTTCTGTGGTCATAAAGGTAATGAAAGTAAAAATCCAAACCTGAGGCCTCGCGTCTCGCAGGCTGGCTCCCAAATGAAAACAGATCAATAATTAGCAATTACTCCCACTGCTTCGTCAGTAATTAGTCATTACCTTGATTATCTTCACCGGCCACTGAAAGTCATCCATCCCATTATCTTTACAGAGTGGTGACTGCCAACTCACTGGGTGCAGCAGTGGTGATGGGATCTCCTCATAAACAAAGTGAATACAGCTTCAGCTTCATGCCAGGTCCAGCGGAGCGAAAGTAATCATGGAGGAGCAGGAATTTTAGTTTGGAAGAGCACTTGAGTTCTGTCCATTTGTCTTTTTAAACATTTTGAACACATGGTGACTAAAGTGAACCGTTTAAAGAAATGTGGATGCTTAGTGTCTTCTGAGAATGACATACAGAAAGAGACAAAAAATTAATAATTCAATTAAATAACAATGTAATTCAATCTACACATTCAAAGACTCTAAAGGTGCACTCACACTAGGCTATCCGTACCGTGCCCAAGCACATTTGACAAGTACGGCTCGTATCCTTGGCCCCGGCATGGTCCCTTGTTGGGAATAGACCGGATTCACACTGCAACCATTTCACTCAAACATCACACTCAGTGTAATCATTCCACCGCTTCTTGATTGATCGGCGACTGAAAAGACAATGCATCGTGAAAATCTGGAGGGAAACCGGGCTGTAATCCGTTAGCCTTCGTTAAACAACAGATACTATTCAACCACCTCCAAGCTAACGTCACTGCTTGAAAGTGTCACACAATATGACGGAAAAATAAGTCTAAAATACCAACGCACGTCTTGGACACGTTTATTTAAAACTGGATTTTAGGGGAAATGTAAGCTAGGAAGTGGTCGAATGCTAACGTTAGCTAACGGCTATCAAATGTGTTTTCCCACATGGCCCGTGTCCCTGCAGCTTGTTACTATCATTATCCTCTCAATTGCTGATCAACCGGGAAGTAGTAAAATGATAACACTCGGTTTGGTTTCCACGTCTATAGGACTAGGAACTAGCCAGGCCGGTGTTGAATGCTCACTAATGGGTAACATATCCCAGCATTTGAGGTTCCCACCCTAACTGTGAGATCAGAGCAAAAGGGCCACGGTGTGAATATGGTCAGCGACAGATATGCCAACTAATTGTTCAAACAGGGAAAGGTATTGTCAACATTTCCGTTATTTTGAGGACATGGCGTTCAAGAATGTGTGAAATCTCCTCGCCCAGATCTCAGAAAAGGATGTTATGACATGCTTTTTATTCACTTCCCTCTTAAACAGCTCCGGGAGTGACGCGTTTAAGATCATAAAACTTAAACAAATATCCGCTGACAGCTCCCCGTCCACGATAGTGTCACATCCCCTTTCTGGCATAAATCTTAATTCCCCCCTCGGCGTGATTCGATCAACGCAATTATCAAACATCTTTACAGCAAACACAAACAACCCCACCCCAAAGAAGAAAAAAAAACATATCGCTAAGTGAAGTATTTCCCTCGTAAAAAGGAACGCGGCGCGGCCATTTAAGTCATAAAGCATCTTTATATCAGATCGTGGCCAGTATCAGGATGAAATGTGATTTAGTGGCGAGGCTGGGAAAGCAGTCCCGTCTTCTCCGCCCACATACTCCTACACCCCATCTTCTTTCTTTTTTTTCCTTTTCTTCTCTCTCTCTCTGAAACTCTTTCCAAGCAGTTTAATCATCACAGCAGTTAAGGGCTCAGCGGCCACAGCTCTCCGTGCAGTCTCCAGCTCTAATCACCTTGTTCCACGACTCCAGCAAAAAGAAGCCAGGCAGCTCCTCGGATGACCACTCTGAAAATCTGCCTTTTATCCATTTCTCTCAAAGCATCCTCTCTCAACTGTAAGCCTTTTCTTTCTTCGCCACCCCCCCCATCTCAAACCTCGTCTGACTCCTTCCCTGCGTGACGTAAAGCAGGATCAGTCACAGATGCTGTGAACTTTTGCTTGGCGGGAGACCACACCGCACTGGCCCTCCCCAGGGTGACCTTAAAGAACATCAAAACGCCTGTGACGAAATTAATGAAATGACGTGGGAGGGGTCCGGCGACGTCGAGGCATTTGGATGCGAGGGCGGTGGCAAGTGTACATTTTCCAAAAGAGCGCTTATGTGTCGATTTGGGTCTCACTTGTTGAACTGCAGAGCATTTACGATGCTTGGCCTCTCAGCAAACGAAGAACAGGGAGGCGGGGAGGCAAATTGAAAACACTGAGTGGAACAAGCCTGGCTCTGTTTGTGCCTTTCCATTATAGCATTGGTGATTATTAGCTTTTCCATCTCACAATAATATTAACAGGACCTGAAAGTACACAATCATTAAGCTCTGCTTTGGGGGGAAGCTCGAAAATAAATTTGCTGATTTGCTTAACTTTATTTAGGCATGGTGAAGCAAATGACGTCAATTTCTTTTATCTTTAAAAAAAAAAAAGAAAAAGCTAATTTAGGCCTGGATGTGCATGATATTCACATGAATCAGCAGGACAGCTTTGCCTGGAGCATGAATAAATTGAACTTGAAATACACAAATGATGCATTTTGCAGCTGAAGAGCCAAATGCTTCCAAGAGACCAAAAACAGAGCAAAAAGAAGTGTGAACACTGGATTTAGTGCCAACCTAACCTCAATAAACACGAATGTTGCTCTGTGTCTACAGGATGCGTAATCAGGCAACTGTTTGTTATGGTTTTGGTAAGTTTTATTTTGCAGTTATGTTCTCCTACTCACCTGTGTTCCTTCTGTTCACCTGTGTTCCTTCTGTTCACCTGTGTTCCTTCCATTCTGTTTCCCTCCTGTGTTCCCGCGTTCATGCCGAGCCTCATTTCCCCTCCACACCTGTCTCACATCCACCTCCTTAGCATCAGTGTCTGCCCACCTGCACCTCATCCCCTCATTAGTTTAGTTGGTATTGAACCCTGTGTTGTTCCCTCACTCTTTGTTGGTTCTTCTGTTTTCGTCCTGGTGTTAGTCCTCTTAATGTGTTTCCTGTGTTGCTGATTTTGTTCCTCGTGTTTTCCTGTTTTTCTTAGTTGCCAGTTTTTTGTTTTTTTTTTGCGTTTGGGTCCTTTTGTGTAAATTCACAACAACAACGTTCACCATGTCAGTTTTAAAATGCGATAATATGTCAGTGTTGGGTTCGATGATTGCTTCTGCTGCCCTGACTGGTCAAGAAACCTAACCTGACGTGCCAGATCGTTTGTTAAGTCATCCTTTAGAAACTGTGTAGAAAAGGGCAGAAACTTTCTGAAATGTTTGGCAGGAAATTGGATCAACCATCTTTCTAGCACAGGTTAACTTGAACCAATCAGATGAACAGCTGGAGAGCACCATCACCACTGAGGCCAGTTGGTAAATCTCTTGACGAAGCCAGAGAGGACAAGAGCAAAACTTATTTTCCATTGAGAAAAGCATCTTTAGCGCCAACATTTGTTATCTCATGACACTTTTGAGTTGGAGCAGGTGTAGATCATACTCTTTAATTCATTTACAGAGACCCAACATTCCCTCCCATCAGAAAGCACTTGGCGATAGTGGTGATGACGAGATGGATCCTCATGTGATCTCGCGAATCTAACCAACTTGTAAGACCAGCAGCAGAGAATATAGAATATTTTTCACCTTGTGGCATGACTCTACCAACCAGAGCATCTAGACTCTTGATCTATCTCCTAAAGATGCTAAGATTGCAAGTCTTTCTCTTCAGCTATGTCAAGATGTTGCTACACATTTCGAGCTGATTCTTTGGAAAGTTGTGTGGTCAAAACAGAGCAGAGGAGGCTTTTATGCAGAGACCATGGCCGACATGACCAGTGTGTAAAAAGGTAGGAAGGAGGGGCAATGAAGGCCAGGTTTATCCAACAAATCACTGAGCTACTCAGCTTTCATGCCAATGTTCATGAATTGATCTATTGATTTCGTCATGAGTAATTAGTTGTATTTACCGTCCATGGCAGATTAGATGACTCTGCAGAGGCTGTTTATCTCTACTCAATCATTCTCTGAGGCCTCATTTATGTATCTCACCAAGAAAACGATAAATAATAGTCTTAAGAATCTCTATAATTCAGCATGTTTGATGATGGGACTTCGCTGTCTTGTGTTTCATCAGCGGACAATGAGGGAACGCAGCCGAGCGCGGGACAGGTCAATATTTACGGCACATAAGAATGGGGCGTAATTGCTTGCACAAGACGCATAAAGTACCCAACGCAATTTCTTTCAAGTCATAATGACGCTTTGCTGTATAACAGGAGGCAGTTAAGATGTGGAGCAAACTGTTTACAGGCCCCAAATCACAATAGATCCAATCAGAGGCAGCCTGGCGGCTACTTCTCTCCTCAGCCTGAACGGAAGCCAAGACCTGAGGGGTTTTTCCTGAAGAGGGCGGCCCCCTCGGGCTGATTGCCGTCCACTCTCACTGAATACAGAGAGAAGAAACAGACAGAGAGCTCAGTTCTGAGCCATCATTACGAGGAAAGGAGGGTCAATTTCACCTTGACCTGACTGGGCCGGCTGGGTAAACCCCAGTCCCCAGCTGCAGGAGGGGAGGAAAATTGGGCCGAGTGCCGTGATAGCAGGTTGACAGCCCGGGACGGGAGTGGACTCAGCTGAGTAGTTATGTAAATGAAGCAGGAGTCGAGTGTTATTTTGACAGAGGGAGCCCTTAGATGCCGCCTTCAGGAGCGCTTTCACCATCAGGAACCTCTCGGAGCGGAGTGTCACGCAAACAAAACACTGACCTTTAGATGGACTCGGCTCTGCGATTAACAAAAAAAACGGTGACAACAATAGTACCAGTGAGAAAAGCTGACTAATGTTGCTTTACCAACAACACAAAGACAAAGGCAGGGTGGCGCGGAGCAGCTCTCTCCCCTGCATGCTATTCAAAGGCACGAATAACGAAGCCACCAGAATAACACTGAAAGAGCTGCACATTCTCAGTCAGCATGCGAGTGTGTGCAAGCTAGGCAAGGCGAGTGGAAGGTGGTATTGTTCGGTGTGTGCGCGTGGTGGAAAGGGGTTTTTGTTTTGGCAATTGATTGTCGTCCCGTTAGGTCAAATGTCAGCGGGTTGACACAAACAAACACTGATGTGGAGGCTGTAAAAAAAAAAAAAAGGCTGACTTGGTGTTTTTGGCGCTTCCCAGAAGTAGACAGAGAGATGCCTTTACAGAGGATTGTTGGCTTTGCAATTGTCAGTGATGAAACTAATGCAAGTCCACTAAAAAGGCCAATGTGATACAGATATCTAAGGATGACAGCTCACCCGAAATCCAGAACTTTCGCCACCTCACATCATGGATTGTCTTGAAAAGGATCATGTTGGAACTTCTCTGAAAGTCGTGGGACCTTCTAAAATCCTACAGCTGTCCTCCAAATACCTCTTAAGCCTCTTCTCAGCCTCGCTAATCGTTTATTCTTTCACTGGATTGGGTTGATATCCAAGAGACCCTGAGGAAACATTCATTCATTTAAACAGTTGCTGCTGAATGGTTACAGTCGTCGAATTGATAACACGAAGTCAAGAAGACTATGTCATTTTCAAAAATGCACTTAGTTTTCACTTTCTTGCGACCAGATGTTGCTTCTGTGTCGTATTTATGTGGCTCAGTCACATCTAGAGGTTATTTGGTCCTGAATTAAACGAGCGCCACAGATCCTTATTAAATAAAGCTACGGAGCTGAAAAACACACTTCTTGGGTTACTTTCCCGAGAAGGATTAATCCTGATGTCCTTGAGACGTTCGTACGTGAAAGTGATGATATTCAACGTATATACAGATGTAAAAAAAATAACAATAAATCAAAGACGCTATATTACTCCTTCCTCCTTTAATATGAACTGTTTGAAACCGTTTCTCTAGAATCCGTCTGTGCAGCTGCTTGTGAACTGAAAGGCTGCCTAACTGGCTGCTGTGATGCGGAGAGTTAGATGAAATGATCAGGGTGAGGACGGACAAATGAACTTCAAGTTGAGAGGATCAGTTAGCGAAAAACCTGCAAATAAATGTAGCTTCAGCTTCGGCTCGCGACGGTTAGCCATGTCTACATACATCATCATTCACACTAGGACAACTCACATGCAGTTTTTTAATGGAAATGATGCTTTTCCATTGTATGATGTTATTCAGATGCCCAACTCCTTTTTTCTGAGCTAAATAAGTTAAATTAATTTTCTTGTCAGATCTTTGATTCTGGTCTAAACACAGTTCTGACCAAAAATGTAGCTATTTTATTGCATTGGAGAGCAGAGGTGTGTGAGCAGAAAAAAAGGCAGTGAGCCAATATTAGGCGAGGGCACAAACAATAAAACAGTGAAGCGGCTCAAAGCCTGAAATTGATCCTGTGGCCCACTGATAAATCAATGACCCCGAATCCACCTACAGACTCCACAGTGATGGAGAACCCCAGTAAACAGCAATGACACTGGAGATTGTCTAAAAAATTAAAGATTCATAACTTGAACTCGAACCAATATGAAGTAATGGGAGTGTGTTCTGATGTGTTTTTGACTAAGTGCAGCCTCTCAGAGCACTCACACCAACCAACAGGTTCACCTGACATTTATTATAAATGGGATGGAGGCTGCATCGGTTCATCATCGCTGCAGCTCTTTATAAAAGCCAGAAAGTACCGACGTGCAAAAATAGGCCAAAGAAAGAAAACACCCTTTAAAAAAATCTGTCCCATGTATAGAATAGGTCAGCCTGTTTCTGTTTAATAAGATGAGTTTATTTAACTGTTAAGAAACATTTTCGAAACTTAAAAACACATAATGTTTTCACTGATAAAGGTTATAGAGGTAGACAAATCTGTCTTTTTCCTAGAAAGGGTGGGTCAAACTCTCCTGTCCCCCCTGGGATTTCTGCCCGTGCGTGACATGTCAACATGTCTTCCATAAATTATTCAGTTCTGGGTCGGTGTTATTCTATAGATACTGAATATTAAGGTGAGAGGAATCACTTTCCCAAGGACTGATACACAAGTGAAATCCAGAAAGATTCAGTGATCGACTTAGTGGTCATTCAAAGGGGGTAAAATGCTGATGCGAATCCAGACCAGTCGGCAGAATATAATGTTAGCAGGTAATGTATCTGCACACCACAGACGCGTCCGAGGAAGACGCTTTTCAAGGAGATGTGCGGACGTTTCGAGCCATTTTTGGGGCGACCATAGCCGGCTATTTTTCCCAGGAAGTCGGACTATCTACCTCGACGATTGCGGCCACCGAGACAGGTATTTGTTTTGTTAAGGAGCGTTTATTCTGTTGCACTAATCATATGAAGTTTTTATTGGTTTAATCAAACTTCAGTACGTGTAGATCAGTATGATACCTGTGAATTATGTTGACAAATCCACAATGTGACCTTCACTCTTCCCTTTCTTCCAGGTAGTTTGAGTCTGAAAACGCAGCAGTGCACGTTTGCAAAGAGTCTCAAAATCCAGTCAGGAGCAACAACACAAAGAGGGGATATATTTGTACTAACTAACATGATTTTAAAAGGAATTGTTAGACATGCTGAGAATTGCATTTTCTTCCTGCCAAGAGTTTAGATGAGACGATCAATACCACTCTTGTGTCCGAAGAATAATTACAGCGTTTCAGGGGTGCTGGTTGGCCAATTTATTAATTCCTTCTCACGGAGCCAGGCCAGCTGTTTCCTGGCCTGGTTCCAGTTACATGCTACGCTAACCTGCCACTGGCTGTGTATGTTCATATTTAACTGATAGGTGGCAAAAAATGAACATATCTTCCAAAATGTGGAACAATTCCTTTAACTATCGACATGACTCCACGCTGTCTTGAGCAACTCTCACTATGCAGAACATGAGCCGATCTTGTAAATAACCATGTTCACCGTCAAATATGACAAGAAGGGCATTTACGCCGCCGTGTCTGATGATTCACAGCTGAGACGAGCCGTGACTGAACACTCGTGAAAGTTATAACAGACTGGTTTAACTGTGCTGTTTATGGTCCCATCTGGTTGATACAGAGAGACGCTGAGGAGACTCGGTTCACGCCACACACAAAGCAGCTGCAAGACGCTGACGGATTTTAATTTGCAAATAAAACAGGGGCAAACTATTTTATTTGCACTTGTGGGGATTAGAACGGATCGCTGATGAAGTCAGGACTTCACTCGGAAGGCTCTGTATGTTCGGCGGAGCTTTTCGGTTCATTGGGCTGGGTGTCTTCTGCTTTTGGCTGCACTAAAGAGGACCTTTAATCACCACACAGACAGCACCCACGACTTAACCGTGAGTTAAGAGTACTTTAGCACTCTTGATAAACTGCTACACTTGCTGCAATAAGGGTTAAAATTGGCAAAATGTGTCCTAGTTTGTTGCAGACTGTCGGGTTTTGCGACCGAACCTTTACTTTTAAGCCCATCTCAAACTTTCTCCCCAGTATCTTTGACTATTTAAAGGAATGGCTTGAAAGTTTGGGAAATACACTTATTCTCTCTCTTGACAAGGGTTGAATTAGATGCGTAATACCGCTCTCATGTGTGTCCATTAAATACGAAGCTACAGCTGGTTAGTTTAATATAACATAAAGACTGGAAACATGGGAAACATCGTCAGGTAATTGCTGCTCCCAGCCAAGAACTAATCTGGGACATAACAGATTTATTTTGTGAGCTTTGGAGTCGCTGGGAGGAGGAGGAGGGTTTTGTTACCTCTGAAGAGAGCTGGGCTCGCTGTTTACCACTGCTTCCCCTCTTTGTGCTAAGCTAAACTATCTGGTTGTAGCTTCATATTAACTGTACAGATGTCAGACTGGTATCAATCTTCTCATCTAACTCTGAATGTAAACTATTACTTTTAAAGGTACATGTGGGTATTTTTTAATCGAAGAAGATATCCACACATCTACTATGCAGGCGTGTTGGAAAGTGTCACTTAAGTCTTTAAAAAAAAAGAAGACCCGACACTCTCCTATCGCTCAGCATCACGATTTATTCATTCTGCTGACGTTTCTGACCTTCTGGAACGTCCTCAAGAGTATTTCAAACAATTCTGTCTTCACAGACAAGAACGTCAGCAGAATGAAAACATTGTGATGCTGAAGCGGAAGAGTGCAGGATCTTCTCTATTTTAAGAAGTGGGTATTTTATATAAGTTACTCTTCCTCTATAGCGAGGAAGAGAGGCATCAGTCACTGGCACGACATCCTGCCACCAGCTGTTTTTGGAGGAGACCCAGGCCGACCTTTAGTTGTAGGTGGCGCGTTGTTAATGGCTTTGTTTTAGGCTTCCGACAGGCCAATGCGACTTTAGTGTGAGGGTTAATACACCGCCTGTCGATTTGTCAGGTTCCTGTATGGCGGCGTGTTTTTGCAGTTTCATCTCTACGGATTTGGATTTTTTAAAAAACAGAGCATCTTGTGGAAGAACAAAGGAGGGAATCCTGTTTCAAAACACACGCGTGAACACCTTGAACACCTGTTTAATACAGCAGAGCTCCTGTAGAGAGACACAGGTTGTTTTTACCTCTATTTAAACAAAATTTATTGGTATTCATGTGGGCACAATCTGTGTCAAACTCAACAATCGCGGCTTATCGTGCAGCCAGGTCACAACAGCAACAGCAGTGTGTCGGAATTGACGTTCAAATACTTCCCCGCAAACTTTCTTCCACTCTTTGCATCGTTTCCGCCCCGCTTGGCACCTCAGCGGGTCAAGACAAACTCATCAAGGATGTGCACGCACTGTTCGACCCACGTCTACTGCAGAGTCAATATGTAAAGTCCATTGTTTTTATGCTTCGGAGCTTCTGCAGTCAGCGGCGTTATCATCGGGGGGGGGGTAATTGTACAAGGGGTTGGCGAAGGACAGCTTGGCATCCTTCCAGGTCGAACCCTGCTGTGGACCAAAAACACACAAAGAGACATGCATCGCGTCGCTGACTTCTGCACAGATAATTGGCAGTGAAGCCCCAAAAGGCTGAGAAAGAGACACCTTACCTCCACTTCCCTCCTCCAGGGGTAGACGCTGATGGAAAGCCCCGGAACACCGCTCCCCTCGGGGTTGTGTCTGGCACAACCGACTGGCCCTCCGCGCAGGGACGGGAGCTGAGGGGAAAGAAAGTCATGTACACTGGCTTAAAATTAGACGAGCCTTAATGTGCGAGAGCGCGTGAAATGCAGCCGCAATTAAAATCAAATTGACCCGTTATGCGTCCATAATTACACCTCTAACCTCCATAAAACATTTCATCATCTTCCAGAGGTGGACTAATCACAGACTGTTTCGGCTGCCCTGTTAGAAGTGGATGTGTCTGGGCTGTGGAGATAGCACTTCACACCTACGCCCCATTATTTATAGCTCCCAGCAGCCGCATGTACAGACATACCAACACGGATATAGAATGAGAACGCATTCTATACATCACGCATGTTGACAGTAGTAAAACGCATATTGCAATAATGTTCTCTGTTGAAATAGCAGGAACAGCAGCATGAGACTAAATCTAATCACATACTCGCACAGCACCGCTGAATCCATAATAATCTCCATCATCATCAGAGTCGTGACAGTTGTGGCTCTCAACATCACTCTCACTTTTATTACTAAATGACACTCGCTGCACACCCACGCAGATAGAAACTGGTGTGTGTGTGTGTGTGTGTGTGTCGGAGTTGTCGGGTCAGTTTCAGAGACACGCACTCATGAATGCACGCAAAGGAAAGCCATTATCCAAATGGAACGACTGTGATTGTTTCATCTTCTCTCTCAGCGATGGCAGGAATAACAACAGAGAAACAAAGTAAACAGATGGCGGACACGACTGCGAACTGGTGGACGGCAACTAAATACGCTCACATACGTGCTGTGCTGAGGTAATTGGTAACATGTGTCCGTCTAATTAGACGTGATCGTGAGTTAGACCCTAACCCTAAGCTACATCATGCATGTTTGTGATAAACTGAGTATCCAGGAAGATGCGTCGATGTTTACAGGGAACCAATCTTAACACAATCTTAATATTATCCTCTGGCCATTATAATTCATTTTATTTATATAGCGCTTTTCAATGACCCAAAGTCGCTAACAGAGATGAAGACACAAAGAGATATTACACTACATTGTGAACTCGTCTATGGCCAGTTTAAGTAAAGGATCTTCTTTTGCCACTGCACTCTTGTAATGAAATGAAATCATGTTACGTTTTTTGTATAACTGTTGATAAAACTGCTGTTATCTTGTGTCACAGTTTGTGGTTTTGCATTCAAAACAGACTTTACGGTTCAGTTATTGTGCCTACAGCCTGTAGACGCACAGAAAAAAACACAAATGAACACGCACGGGCCACAAAATCAATAATCCTAAATCAAAAATCTAATCTAGCAGAAAGGCTGGGCGATCACCTCCTGACCTCCTTTAATGTTACATCCACTTATTGAATAAATGTTTCACGAGTGTAAGAAAAATTTGATTTGTACAGCTGAGAAACCGAATGTTCGCTCGTGATTGATTGGATGTTTTTTTTTTTTTGTGCGCTGACCTCTGCTCTGCAGTCGAACGCCGGGTTATCCATCTCCCCGCGGTCCATCGTGTTGGGCTTTCTGTGGAGCCAGCAGAGAGAACACACTCGTAATCATCATTACCGACCACATCATCATCAGTTAAACGAGCCGCAGTGTCACTGTTGTGGCCAGAACTCACATGGACAAACATCTTTTCTTGCATAAAGCCAGAAGGCAGACGGCGCCTCCGGCTACGAGCAGCAGCAGTCCGATGGCGATACCGACGTACACAGAATCTAAACAGGAGAGAACATCCCTTGATGAACCGCAGAGACATTAACAAGGTATGCAAATAAACTGAGGGGAGACAGTTTAATAGAGACAAGCAGGGAGGTGCAGGTCTTTATTACCTAGCTGTATGTCCTCTGGTGTGGGTGTCGAGGTGGAGAGAGACGGCTTCTCTTTCACATGGCAGCGGTTGCCCGTCCATCCCGGATTACACCTGTGATCAGGAAACAGTAAAGTGATGGAAAGGACCTGAAAGTAGTTCCACACATAATGCACTCTTTATTCCTGTTTGAAAAAAAAAAACTACAGTGCCCAGCTCTTTAGGATATTAGTTTGCATTTCCAAAAAACACAAAGTCTATATCCGTGCCCCTTTTTCCGGAACGATGACCTTACACAACAAAATGGAGAGTATTGTTTTCTGAGCCCTGTCATTTAAGCTCTTCTTCAGCACCACCATCATGTTCGAATCAAGTATTAAACTGGATGTTACGCCATACTATCATTTCTTTAAAAGTAGGATTAGTCTGGTTGGCATTACCACCAACTTGGGTAGCTGAAGTCAGACCTTTCAACAATTTATGCATCACTTTTAATGGCTTGGACTCTCATGTGCAAATCATTTTCACACACTCTCAATCGCAGCACATAGTCGAGGTGTTAAAGTGTTAAAACTGGCTCAGGTTGGTGGGAGTCGAGTCGTGTGAAATGCATCTAATATAGAATAAAACTGTTTATATCCTTTCAAATTTGAGTAAAAGGGTAAAAGTGAAACAAAATAATGTACTGAAATAGACAGGAACACAAATCGCAATATCTGTGATATCACTATTCTCTCAACCTAAAAAAAAAAACAATAAAAAAAAAAAAACATCACTATCTTGACAAATGGAGCAGATTTATCTGCAGGATATCCAGCATGGAAACACAGACTAACTGCAGTCTGGTTCTGTCTCCTGAGCTGCAACTTTTAGAAAGAAAAGTAAGTTTGTCCTCTCCCAGACGGAGACTCTGCTCCAACTCAACATCTGTTCAGTATCAGCTTGATTTCTGAGCAACATTGACCTTCTAATACGAAACACTCAGCGCTCAGCGAAGAGTCATTATCATTCAGAGGGGATCAGGGTCTATATATTGTGTGATGGTCCGGCTATGGCAGTGGGCGGTCCCTGGCCTGGTTCCCTGGTGGATCCTGGAGGAACGTGATGCAAATACTGAGCCAGAGGTGCCCTCCAATGCTGGCCTCTGGTTCTGGTACAGCAGGGCTGTTATCAATGCTGGAACAGCTACAGAAGCTCCCTACCACACTGTTCAGTGAATGGCGGCGGTGAAGTCCTGTGACATAATGAGAGGAGGCAGCGGTGGTGGCTGCATTGAGGAATGTTGGACAGGACGATGAATAAAAATCAAACACAAGGAGGCTGAATGAAGAATGAGAGCGAGGGACAGGCGGCGGTGAGATATCTTCGCAGAGACACAATCTCTAAACTGAAAACACATTTTATTTTAGCCAACCAAAATCGCAATTTTAAAAAAAATATTCAAGAGGATAGATGGATCGAGTGCAACCAAGTAGACCAAAGTGACTTTCTATGATGATTAAAATGCTGCAGCTGGCCGGCTAATTGACGTCAGCAGCGTAGTTTTACGTGCCTAAACATCGTCAGCAGCTCCACATACAACGCTGATCGGTCCAACCTGCTGTGGATCAGACGCAAGCGCATAACTTGAAGCCTGGCAAGATGGATTCATGAGGACACGTGATCACATGATCTTGCGAATGTAGTTCGTAGACTTCTAAGACACCAGAGAGAAAATGTTTTCCATGTTTACTTCCTGGTTATGTGGCCACTGAGTATGAGCAGTAGTGTTTCTCCCACTGGCCCTGACTACCAGTTCTCGCCTGCTCACACATTTTTAAATCGGGGCTTTAAATCAAATTTCAGGGCTTGAGGAGTTTTTACAAAAAAAGGAACCTCAGTGAATCAAAACAGAAAACAATTTTAAAGACATCTCTTTTATAAAAGTGGTCTATGAGCAATGTTTATACTACAATACCACAAGTGGCCACTGGGGGAAAAAAATAGGAGGCGGGACTGAGTGTCCCTGCCTTGTCAAAGTCTACATGAATTCATGATTTAGTTGCCATGCAAGGAAAGTTTCATCACTGTTTTATGCAGATAGGGTTTAAGAATGAAGCAATCTGATTGGCTGGAAACAAGTTCTCAATCTTCGCAGACAGAGAACTATCAGTGTTATCATGAATTATGCAAAGCTAGGGATGGATATGTTTGCAGTAGCAGACAAGAAAACGTGGGATTTAATTTTTTAGCTGGTTGAGTTTGAACATTTTTTTCCTGGCTATTCCTGCATTTTCAGTGGGATTGCATATTCAATAATACAACACTCTGATTGCATTTTGGACACATTGTGCAGTCAGTTATGTGACTTTAGTAAACAACAGTCTCGCCTGCTGTACAATTCACATCCAGCCTGTGGAAGAAGCAACTGTCTGAAAAGAGGATGGAGAAATGTGAATCTCTCATCGAGGATCCGCCGGAGCATAATGATGTTAGCAGATCCAGCAGCGAGTCTCATAATTGCATTCTTACTTTTAGAATAAAATATCTCACTGCAGACATTCCGAGCTGCTGAGGCAGAAACAACTAGATTCATGAGCTTCCAAAAAAAAAAAAAAAAAAGACTTCCAACAGAGCGATCGCAGTGTCTGTCTCCAGTGTGTTTCCACTAGGCCAACACGACGGCCTCCGAGCAGATTTATCCCCACGCGTGAGTTTTTTGTGGTCGACTCACTAAGACCATCGGTAGCGGGGGGGCCGTGTTTAAATATTGACCAGGAAAATCTGTCGGAGATTCCCGGGAAACCCTGTGCTGGTGGATAAATGAAGGCAGAACCACCCTGGTTAAGCTGCGGGGGATAAGCAGATTCCCACATGCTTCACGGAGCGTGTCTTTTTCCAAGGAAAGAAACAAGACTGATGGGATTTCCATGTTTTAAGTCTCACAAAGAGCGATAAAGGATGGGAGGAGGAGTGTGAAGAGCAGACGTGACACTTATCTCTGTTTGTGTACGAGTGTGTAGGTGTGTGCAAGTACATTTAGTTCTCTACTTAAAGAGATACTTCTGCTTTACTTGAGTATTTCCATTGTCTTCTACTTCATACTTCCACTCTGCTGCATTTTGAAGGCCAATGTTGCACTCTTTACTACATTTATTTGATTACTTGAGTTACCAGTTACTTTGCAGAATACATGCTGCATCAGAGCCAAAGTAAAACATTTTTAAATAAACGTATTTACTCAGTAATTGAAAAAAACAAAAAAAAAAACACTAATTTTGATAATCAATGCTGAATACTGAACCAGTAATTTGTCCACCTATAGTATTATTTAAGACTGAAACTGCCAAAATCAAAAGGAAGAAATGGCTTTAAATAAATTATTTATTTTTTTGATCATTTTTATTTAGTCTTCCATTTGTTTTTTTTTACCATTTTCTTTATTAGTTACTCGTTTTTAAATGTATTTATGGAATCATTTTGTGTAATCTTGCAAAATGCTAAGGGAGATTAAATAAATATGTAAATAGATTGAGTTAAAAATGAGAAACTAACCACTTAAAATTAAAAGTTGAATGGGAAAGTAAATACATAGGGGAATTAAAAAGAGGTTGATTAATACAGAAGCGATTTAAAACAGAAATATAATTGTATAGTTAATTATTGCCTACATTCATGCTCAGTTTTATTTTTGCCGCATTTATTTGGATTTATTTATTGAGGCATTTCTTTCTTTGTTTATTTCTGATTTTGTCAGTTTCAGTCCTCCATATAGTTTACAACTTATACATACCAGTAAATATACTTATTATTTACTTTTAATCATACTTAAATAAATTTATATCAGATACTTTAACATTTTTACTCGAGTACTAGTCACACAGCTGACTTCCATGTTTGCTAAAGTTAGTTATTTGTACTCCAGCCTTTTGGGTACTTTTTATAACCCTGGGCGTGCGCTTTTAAGAATGTGTTTGTCTGTGTGAAGGGGAAGTCGAGCTTACTTGCAGACAGGGCCGTGTCTCCCCACAAGGCATGAGCCACGATCCAGGCAATACAGACGAGGGCACTCTGGAAAATCACACAAAAGAAACTGATGACTGAATATTTTATAGAAAACACACAAAAGAAAAAAAGTCCAAAGCCTTTCCTCTGCTCTCGTTCTGTCTTTATCTGTTCTCCTGACAGGAAACAGAGGCATGTTGCAGCGCCGACAGAAGAACATGAAATCGGTGAATCATGTTGCCGGAGGAAACGCAGCACTGTCGAGCGTCATCCATTAACCTCTGCAGAGAGCCACTTTAGCACGTCTGTGCTGTACATCTGATGACAAATCTCCCTCCCTCCAAAAGGTTGTGTGAGGGTTATCAGGGTTGCCTGTTAAATAATCATCATGTTTGAAAACACCATTATAAAACCCTGACGCTCTGCACAGCCTTGATAAAGTGACTTTGGCTTGGCAGGCTAAATGTGCGGTTTGGTCTCATTCCTGAAGAAGGCAGGAAAGCAGAGGTTTTAATGGATTTTGGCAGCTCGCTGTAACCGTTGAGGTGTGCTTTGAAGACTAAACAGCCAGACTTGAAAACGTCCTGGGAGTCACTGCGAAGGCTGCAAATGAGCAGGCATGAATGTCGTTTTGGCAACACTTGAGTCAAAGCTGAGGGGTGACTCAGGAGAGAATGATACGTATAAATAGGACAATCTATATATTCAAACAAAATCCTGTCTTTTTCTAAACAAACACTGCGTTCCAATCCGACTGGGAGGTATTTTTTAACTGAGACGGAGATCCATATTTAAACTGAATGTGAACAGCACAGATGGAAATCAGACTATGCTGAGGCAGAGGGTCAGGGTGCCTCTAAAACCAGTGTGCCTTTTGAGCTTCAAGGTCGGGGGAATCATAAAAATTGACTGTGCTTGATGGCAGAAGGCTCAAAAGGAGACGGTAAGTAAAAGCATGTTACCATGGCAGCTGGACTCATCAGAGTGAAAAGGCAGACAGTCCGCAGAGCGGTCACAGCGATTCTGGAGTGGGATACAACCAGGCGAACCTTCACACACCAGTTCCCCCAGATCACACTGCAGCAGAGCTGGTGGAGAGAAAAAAAAAAAATTAAAGGCAGAGACGGCGGAAATTGGTAAAATATGTAGACGTTTGAGAGGTGTATTTCACAGATCACTGTGCGTGTGACACAAATGGAAGAAGAGAAGTTCTGGTGCAAGACATGTCCCAGTTCTTCCACCAATTTTCAGTTCGGTCTGTATCTAAAACTGTTGTGGCTGCATTAACGTTCTCCAACAAGCCTACATCGATGTTAGCTTGTCTAACAGGCTAACATTGGTCCTAAACGGAAGGCGTATTTTTTTGGCGCTGTAAACCTGCTGGTCTCAACCGAAAACCGATGGTGAATAAAAAAAGGGGAGAGCGACATAAATGTGATCAATCACAGCAAAGCGGATCATAAAGATCAAAATAAATAATACAAATACAAATAACGGGTGGTAACATGGTTTTAAACAAAGAGTGGTACAGTATCACAGCCCCGGCACTACATGTGTACTGGCGCCAGTCAAAAATATACTCACAGCAGCTGTACTCATCCTCTCCATCGGGACAATCTGGGACGCCGTCGCAGCGCAGTAACGAGGGGAGGCAGGTGTTGTTTAGACACTGGTAATGTCCAACAGGACAGATGAGCTGAGGAGGAATGGTACCGGGCGCCACAGCGGGGCAAAACTCTTCGTCAGACCGGTCGGCACAATCCAGCTCTCCATCACACCTCCAACTCTCTGGGATACACTGATAGGAGTACGTACACTGGTACTGGTCCACAGCACAGGTGAGAGGCTGCGGAGTCACTGGCCCTGAGGTGACATGTCACAGGGAAGACACATGCACATGATTAAACATTCACGCAGAGAGCTTAACACGCCTTAAATCCTCTTTTATCGATTCAGTTCACGCACAGCCAGCGTCCGTCAGAGAGAAATCTGAGAGGGGTCTTTTAAGAAAAGAGAGTTATGCTGATGGTCTGTCCGAAATCGCAAGAGCTGCTCCTTCAGAAAGTTAGCTGAGGACGCGATTCAGGGGTGGAAGGAGAATGTCGGGGTGGCAGTGAGGAAACAACACAATATAAATGTAATTGCTTTTCCCCCCCATTGCCCTCTGTGCCGTTCCCTCGGCGCTGACCCGGTCTCCACACTGAATTTATATGAACCTACAGGGCAACAGGCTCCATTAACTCACTACACTCTCCCTGAGGGTCCACACAATTTATTTGGAAACGGAGCAGGGGAGCACGGATGTTGGGTGGACAGAAATGTGTGGAAAAAGAGGAAATAGGAGAAGGTGAACGATGGAAAAAAGTTGCATGAAAAATGAGAGTCAGCGCTGAAATTACGGGAAATGGGGAAAAAAACAAGAGAGTAAAAATCATGTGCACGGACAAAGAAGACGCCAGAGACAAAAAAAAACTTTACCTTCCACACACTCCGCGGCGTAGGAGATGTCATCCAAGGCGATGTCCGTCCACACGTCCCCGCCCGCCTCGGCCTGGAAGGTCACTCTGAAAGGTGCCGGGTTTGACAGGATGACATTAGCATATGTCCACTGGTTACCGTGGTTTCCAGTGACTGCCCACATCAGCAGACTGGTGCCACTCGGTCCAACGGTGTAGACCTGGTGAGGTGCAGAAACGACATTATATCATATCCATGAACGAATGGGTTGCATCCTTCCGGTAGAGTTCCATCGATACATGCAGAATCAGAGATATCCCCTTTTTTTTATTCCACACATTCTTCTTTTCAAAACTCGGTGCCTACATTACCCACAATGCACTGAGTGACATCACTGGAGGCAATTTATCAGATTACTTCCTTTGGAGCCACAAAAGGCTTTAAACTCCTTTTTCCACGTATGCAGAAGTACTTCTCAAGACCTGTAAATACTCTGTAATGTGTCAAATGTTTACCCTTTAACATGATTTAGTTTACAACAGCACGATAACGAAGAACACTGGTGTAATTTTAAGTGATAGCACATTTGTGAATATCTAGTGTGTGGCTGCATGACGTTTTTTTGCTATTTTTCAGTGCACGTCGTACCTCATTACTTTGCTTTCTAAACATTTGCTTACTGTTTGTTGTCTCGAAATTAGCCCAGCTAACAAAGACACCTTAAAAAAGACATGAAAAGACGGATATGATAATCAAGTTTGCGAGGTGACGTGCTTTGATGGATTATTTCCTGGCAGGGACACTTTCATTTTCTTCCTGTGGGTATCGGGTGAGTGACAGTAAGCAAAGTGTAATGTAGTGAGATGCTCTCTAGAATAGGGAACGAAATCTCTGACAAAAACAAATTAGGCCTTCAGGTTGACTGTGATGGATCATCTGACGGTAAGAAAAGCATGTTCGGAAGCTTGATGTGTGACGCGAAACTAACACAAACAGACTTTTCAGAATTATTTATGGAGATGTGGCTCGGGTTTTAATCACCTTCAGAGTTCCCATCCTGTCAGAGCCGTGCATGTAGAACCAGAAGCGCAGGTGACACTGGCCGATACTGGCTGGAAACGGACTCCTGGTTGTCACTCTGGCGATGTCGCCCTCCCTCTGAGTAGCTGAGTGTATGTACAAGAAGCTCCCGCCACCACCTTTGGAGATAATAATACAGCACAAGCAGAGAATGGTCACATTTGTAGTACATTTATGTAACGTATAAGTGATATTTGAGTTCAGAATATCCACAGCTGAACCCCTCCTCAACCATCCAATTTCATCTTTTCTGCAGGAAAAGGAATAACGTTCCTCTCTTGGTTCCAATATACATGATATTTGGGCAGAAGAAAGTATTTGTGCTGTCGTGAAATGTTGTAGCCTGCAGCTAAAATCTGCAGAGAGCTTCTTCAGCTCGGCTGGGTTTCGAAGATGAGACGGCATCCGAGTGAGGCCAGAACAAAGTGGGAGTTTTCCACATGAGTTAAAGGGGATTTGAGGCCCTCACAATCCACAGTGCACAGCCGCTCCCACTCACAACACTGACTTCTTCTTCTCCGACTGAAAGAATGAAAATCAGAGTCTTGTGCATTCATTCATTAAAGCCGCCTCCCGTGTTCACACATGTTGCTCCATCATCCAACTAAGTGATGTCATGTGCACCTCTAGTCCCTTTGTTACAGATGGTTTATTGATCCACTCTGGAGTGAGATCACAAGTTCATTGCATGACACAGCGTCCGGCGTCCAGATTCATCTCTCGGATCGATAAACTCAACCAGCCAATCAGAAGTGGGTGTTATCTCACCAGCAGCTGGTACAAGGAGGCATAAGAGCTACAGTGTAGACTGGGACGGTTCACTGAGTGCACTGCCAAAATGAAAGAAAAGCTGCTTTGTGCTCAGGTTTATGGTCAATTTACAAAATATGTTGGAGGGTTCTCCAGAGCAACATCACCTAGACAACATCAGTGCATCTAGTTCAAAACACGATACATCTCACAGTACAATGAAGATTGGGCTGAAAGATATCAAATCAAATCAAATCAAAGATAGCATGAGTGATACTGTCCCGAGACAATCTACTTGAAAATGTTCGTATTATGAAAAGCAGACGTCGGACGTCACATAATAGCAGCACCCATTGGAAGGGCGTAGGGTGTTTGTAGACTACAATATTTGTAGACGGGCAGTGAATTAAATGTTTATATACGTTTCCAAGTATCAGAGTGCTGCAAAATGAAATGTATAATGGCGTCTGTCACCACATGTGTTTTTTTTCTCCTCTATTTCATTTACAATGCGAGGAAGCTGCACTGCTGTGGGTTTAATTGTGCGTACACAGAGATAAGACATAATTCAGTAACAGTCAGCAAAGATTTCTGTTTACTTTTGGCCTCTTGCACCTCGACCGCTTTGTGGTTGGAAGTTTCAACTAGGAAATTCCACCCTCCGACATTGCCATTGAACGCAGCATAATGCTGCAATCAGCCATTATTTACTGACAGATGCGCAATAAACGGATGACTTGTTAAGACCAAAAAAGTGTCAGCAATTACTTTAAATTGTGCAATTAGGACATGCAACACGTTCAATACTAATAAATATTGAATATTCAGCGAACACCACTCTGGCTTCATGCCTCTGCGGCGAGGCACCCGTGTGAGCCCTCTCACACGATCTCACAGGGAAGCAGACATAAACAAAGTGGAGATTAGCGTGGTGCAGAAACTTGCTGCGATGAGAAACACAAAAGCGGAAGGTTAAACGAGTCTGGTGGGTTGGCGTGACGCAGCTTTTGGATTCAGTTTTGTCCTTGACGTTGCTCTGCAGTACTTGTACTTTTGTGAGACAGATTAACTTCTATACAAAACTGTAATTTGATTATTTTTTTTTTCCTTCATTATTTTCATGCTGCTATCGTTTATTTATCAAGGTCGTCCTCCAAATGTCAAGGGTAATTTCGAGCCAGACGACAAACAGAAGAAATACAGACAGCCAGTGTGCAAAGTGATATCTAATTAATGCAAATTACAGCTCACGTGGAACGGAAGGTTTATGTTGCTCTGTAAAGATGATTGTAGCCTCAGCACCAACGAGGTGATTCATCCGTCATCCCCCATTTTTAATTAATCGCTGGCAGATATCATGTTTTGATGCAGCAGCATGACTGTACACGAGATAAACAACAGGTCAAATGCTGTTAAGCTCATCTTGACTCAGGCTGACATTGATCAGGATGTTTTATTAACCCTGCCTTCACACGCCTGTCGGAGGCTCCAGCTCCCCAGCTGTCAAACTGTAATTACAAAGGCTCTGCACTGAGCAGAGTGTGAGCTGAAAAACATGGAGGACATCAGAGGGGAGCAGGACGCGTTTGTTCTTAATTTTGATACAGTTTTTTTATTTTATTTTGACAGCATTATTAATCTTTTGATAAAAGCAAATGCACTGAGTTTTGAACATAAATAGAATCCTCAGTGGAAATGTGGCGGCATGAAGAGGTCAAAGGTCAGAAAAACTCTCCTGTGTATCACAATTAAAAAACAAAAACAAAAAGTTGCCACTTGTAATTAAGACCTGAGGGGAATATTCATATACTGCGGTTAGATTTAGGGAAGAAAAGGCACTTTGGTTGAGGTTTGTGAAAAATCTTAATTTCAGTTAAATGTCAATAAAATCAGAATCAGAACCAGATTGGGCTTTATTGGTACTGTTGTAAACAGTGCAAGAAGCGCAAAGAAGCACAACAAGTGGAGAAGAGAAATGAAGAAATACTGGATAATCACGCGCACATGAGGTCGATAGATTATGTACATTATGGCATAATTGCAATGTTTTAGTGCTTTTGTGTATCTGAATGTCATCCTACGGTTGAATTTTTAAATTATCCAACATAAAGAAAATGTTTCTTAAGGCTTGTTACCAGCCCATTGTGGGATTGCCTTTACTTTGTCAGTCCCGCTCCTTGTTAGTCTCTTTTCCTTTTCTTTATTCTGCATGACTCGTTATTATAAATGAGTCTCATGTGAATAAACAATGGCTGACTGATTGATTGATGTAATTTCTGGGGGACAGAGATAGCAGCAGAATGGATACTGACCAGGACTGTGGTCGCCGTGAGGTCCAGCTCCCGGCGTCTCCGTCCATCGGCCGATCCTCCAATCAAAGTCATCATCGGCGCCCTGAGTGAGCTGGCAGCTCTCCTCCCACTTGGTTTCATCCATGTTGAAGCTACAAGCGCCTGGCAAGCCGAAGATGTGCTCTGCGTGGGGGAGTGAGATGAAAGAAAAGAGGAGTTCAAAGTTGTTTTATTGCTCCACAATGAGAGGTAGCCACTCCGCCGGTTCCGAGGAAAACCCATTTCTCTTTTCCACTCACCACACTCCATCTCATCCGATTCATCAGCACAGTCGGCCTTGCTGTCGCACACCAGGTGGGATTCGATGCAGTGGCCACTGCGACACACAAAGTCCGTGACTGCGGGACAACTGACCAGCTCGACAACATCTAAAACACACACACACACACACACACAGACGAAAACCTCAGAAGAGATTTGAGGGACATGCACCCCAATTATGAAGGATTTAATCTTTTTTTTTTTTTAGGACAGGAAACCATGTTCCCCTCTTCCTTCAGATGACTCTGGGAAAACGCTGCATACAACTGTGTCCCATTAAAGCCTTCCTGTCCTGTGCAGTAAACAAAAGCAGACGGCGGCCCTGTCAGGGAACTCAAAGCCTCGTTCCTCCCAGCTCCGCCTTGTTTGAGACAGACCAGGGAGGAAGGAAAAGAGATCAGGTGGAGCGCAGACAGCACGTATAACTGCATTATGTGTGTGTGTGTGTGTTCTCTGGTAAACTTCAAAGGTCGGGGACATTAGGCGATGACTGAAACGAGGAGGGAGTGGAGCGTCGTTTCCAGGAGGTCAGCCGGGTTAAAACCATCACCGGATCAGCTGAAGTCTTCGCGTGCCTTTAAGTTGATGGAAGTTGTGCATCAGTGTCATTTCGTTTAGGACGGACATCCTCGGTCTGTATTTACATCTCTCTGTGTAAGTGTGTTTGTATATTTATGTGTCGGACTGAGCCAGGAAACATCCCACATGGTGTCCAGCCTTGTGCCAGGTCCCGTTTAATGTGAAACATCTGCCTCCGACGCTAACATCAAACGGCGTCTGTCGGGTCATCGCACAGATAATCAGACTCTCTCCTCAAACACACACACCATCTCTCCCTCTCCCTCTCTCTCCCTCTTTCTCTGCTCACACTCTGAGTGTGCCAGTGGCAGAATCAATTTCACAGCCCAAACTATCAGTTAAAAAGATCATAAAATAATTTCACAGCATATTTATAACTTGCTCGCGAAGACGATTCGAAGTGTGTTTGATAAAAAAACGAAGGACAGAGGAGAGCAGGGGAGAGGCTTGATGTCGTTTAATTCACATTATGTAATATCTGTCTGAAAAGATCAGATTAATTTTCACGCCGCGCTTACTGAAATTCACCTGAATAAGTAATCGTGGCGAGAAGAAACCCTGGATTTTAGCGTAATTTTTTGACCATTCGTCCTTGCAAATTTACAAAGACAGTCAATTTACGGCTTCAGTAATGGTCACAGACGAGTTTAAAGATGAAACTCAACGAAAAGTTAGATATGAAAGACTGAACATTTTCTGTAACTATCCAAAGTTTAGTAAAGTTGCCTTTAAATTAAAGAAGCGGGACGTTAGATTTGCCTTGCCACTCTGCACCTCCACATATGAGCTTGTTGAATACCGGCGGCTCTGTGATTACTTTGCCAGGTGGTGAGGTTTTTGGCTTTAAAAACAATTTTCCACTCCAGCGCTCGATTTGGGAACAATGAAAAGTCAAGACGTGTCCCATCTTCCCCATACCCACAACATTTTCAACACCTCCTTGATTAAAGCGCCGCAAGGTGTGGGATTGAGTCACCGTTTGGGCATTTCCTCGCAGCTGCGGGTGTCGAAAGAAAGTTCAGGTTCCGTAATACCCGACAAATGGACTAGTTTGACTTTCTGTTAAACTCATTTATCCACTTTTTTTTTTTTTCAGAGAGCTGGATGACAAGATCAAAAACTCTCATATCTGTGCAGTAATGAAGAAGCTATAGCCGGTTGGGCATTAGCCTAGCTTAGCATAGAGACTGAAAACAGGAAGCCAGGATAAGATATACCATGTTAATTTGCCAGGTTTCGATGTGCTTTTTAAGCATATTTTTGGACTTTTGAACAGAGCCACGCTAGCAGGTTCCTCAGCTCGACACGAGTGGTATTGACTCCAAGTTTAAGGCTTTGCAAAAAGCCCAGTCTGCTCTGATTGGTCAGCTCTCACAGGCCTGAGCATGCAGCTCCCCCTATGTTTCTACCTTGGCTCTGCTGCTGAGGGCAATGACTGTCCATTTGTTACATCACAACCTTACAGAAATCCTGATGGCTCGTTTGAAGCCTGGATACGGGCTGTGTGCATTACTCAGTGGAAGGAGCATATTGATATTGTCACAATATCTATGTATAAAGGACCTGGACCTGCTTTATTATAAAAGACATGACAACATCACAAAACATCATATAACGAAATTGTACTCATTCATAAACTCCAGTCACTTATAGTTTTTAAGCAAGCCATGAATAACCCCAACTTACAATGTTAACGTTAATGAGAAACAAAAACGATTTCAGTAGCTGTCCCTTTATCTGAATCCACGCCAAAACTAAACAGGGTCTATTCTGGACTGGGACCCATCCTCCATCCAAGTTTCATGGAAATCCAGTCAGTAGTTTTTGTGTAATCCTGCCGACAAACCAACCAAACTACAAAACAATGGTGAAAACATGGTGGCGGTAATAAGATTTTGAGGGCAGGTGTTACCTGTAGAGGGATTTGCAGAGAGAGTTGAAAATTGTATGACTGAGTTTACCAGAGAAACATTCATAGTGTGATTGACTTTTTTTGACTATTTTCGTCGGTAGTTGTCACTTGTGTATATTTTTCATTTCAGTCTAAAGACACAACACTCACACTTCTTACAAAATGTGAGTGCTGTTAACACCACCTACTTGGGGAACAGTCTACGAACTCCAGGTCGTCCAAGGCGGCTCCTCCACTCACGTCCCTCGAGCGGATCCCCTCAAATATCACCTCGAAGTTCCTCAGCTTCCTCAGGGGGATCTCCGCCCGGTTCCACTTGTTCCCTTGATGCCCCGTTTTGTTCCACACCTCCCGCAAGTCGTTCTCCGTCTGCGGAGAAGAGCAGCATTGACCAAAAAAACAAACTGCAGTGCCATTTCTGGTCTGAACGTCGACTCTAATATCATCAACGAGAGTATCAAGTCGGATTCAAAGCCGCGGCAGTGATTGTTGTCAGAAACATATACATCAAACTTTAAGGATCACTGAGCCACAAATCAAGAGAAGATGAACTCGTTAAAATGAGGTGAAATTCACTTTTGGCCATAGTGCTGCTGCTGAGATCCATCTAAGGGGAGTCATTAAAGTCTCATTAGCATAACATTGTAGTAATAAGTTCCCCTGCCTTGGGACCTGCTATTGAGAATGAAAGCGTGCTCTCCCTGAGTTATGGTAATGGGCTCTCTCTCTCATGCCACATGTGGAACGTATTAGAAGACAGACCGATGTGTATTCCTCTGTAAGTCCTCTCCGTCTTTTCCCATGGTACGAGTCGGGCACTAAATCATGACTAATACAGCTTTGAAACAACGGATGTGACTTTGAGAGGGGTTCAGTGTATGATTGTGTTTACGAGCCAGCGTTTTTTTTTTTTTAATGTCATGTCAGACGCATGAATGGGACATTTACAAAGTCGTATCGCGTCGTGTTAAAGACAACGCTGTTTTGACTCAAGAACGCGAGGAAGCACAGCAGAGCCGGAGGAAATGGTTACTTGTAAAGTTAACCGTCTTCCGTGTCCTTTATTAAATTTTAACAACAGCGTGGAGGTTACATATATATATCAAGGATCATTGAATTTGAGACCATTCAGACAAATCCTTTTCAAAGAAAGGATAAAAGGGAATAAAGGAAGATTGATCTGAGTGCAAATTGTGACACTAATATCATCCTTTCTGCAGCGCCGGCTTCAGTCAACAGTAGAGCAGCAGTCAGATTTACAAAAGCATGAAACAAAGCATTAAACAAAACAAAAAGCATAAAAGGATTAGACTGGTGATATTTTACTTTACTCTAACAATGACTTGATCCTTCTAATACCCATGTACCCAAAGCCTGATAGATCTTATTCCTCTGTGCCAAAAACTATTAAAATAAGATAATAAGACTCTTATGCTGGGTTTTGAGTCGATCCAACATACACGATCCTGCAGCAAGTGTGTATCAATCCGCAGCTGAAAATAGGCCTCGACATAATGCACTAACTTACTGCTACACTGTTATTATAGCTTTTAATCAAATGCCCCGCTAATGTTGGTCACATTCAATTTTATTTTGTTGTAGTTTTTTTGGCTTTACCTGGACGTGAACCACTGGACTTTTCTTGGATTCTTTTACATAGAAATCAGTTCACAGGCTTCACTGAAAGTCAAGGAAGGTTTCAAATTTTTCAGTCACATTATAACCTGTTTACACATTGACTATACAGAGAGATTTACACATGTAAATTGCCTCCTATGATACCTTCAAGGTAGGAACTAAGGGGCCACAAACAGGGTAAGGAAGTCAGAAAGTGCTGAAAGAGGAACTAGAATGTTGTCTAGTCTCAACAGTTTTCATAGGATTTGTTGACAGTGAGAAAAATGTAGAATATTTCTGTCCTTAGCAACCTTGATGTGTCACACGCTTCTTTTAACAATTGGGCAATCAAGAGGAGGTGATAGGGATTCAGACGTCTTTGCATCTAAATTACATCCATCTTGTTTCACGCCTGAGGAGAGTGTAGTGTTAATATCAACTTGAGCGTCGGGTCAACGTGGAGAGGCGCTGCCTAGTTAAACCGCAGACTGTTTAACGGAGGAAAGAAGAGATTTAACAACCCATTCGCCTGAAATTCATGAGTGTAGTATCAAGACTGGTGAAACTCTGCAATAATTCACGATAACTTCCTCGACCTCGGGTCCTTTCAAAGGTGACTGCAGGTCTATAACGTCACATCATTAATTCAGTTTCAGCACAGTGTCATGGTGAGAATCAATCTCAGACGTTCTGCACAATGCAGACGAACAGGTAAACACGGGGAATTCTCCAGGTACGTACGGAATCAAACTTTCTGGACTTGAAGTCGTGGCCAGAGGCTGGACTGCAGTAAAAGAGACCTGGTCTAATGTACTCAAAACCAGAGGACAAGCAATGTCACATCCTACTCTGCAGTTTGAAAGCCTATTAAAATGCACCCTTGGGTGAGGCATGCACAGCCTGTCTCCTCTGCTTTACGCTAGTGGAGCCCTGGCTTGAAATAATCTTGTTACTGCGAGAGTAGAGCACAGATTAATAGGCAGCGTTACAGCAGGACTTATCCAGATTTATGTCATGGACTAAAGGCTCGATCCATAAAAGAAGCCTTAGAGCGACTGACGAGTGCATGATACTGGCAGTCGTGGCTCACGCTTGATGTCTGGGTGGCATTTATTCCATCGGTGTGATGGTTCGCTTCCGGAGCTCGCAGTCAAGGCAATGCGACTGTAACTTCGGTTTGCTCATAGTGAAGAGTGGATATACATTTTCATAATGTCCTTTATATTATCGCCTAGTGACAGTCAAGAGGCCGACAAAGGAGGAAGTTGCAATCATCAAAAAATGCTCGTTTTACTGTAAATGTTAAACCCCCCCCCACATCTTAACCGTATTCTGAATGTTCCACTGAGCTGGAATCCAATTTGTATTCATGGGTTTTTTGTTTTATGGAGCCGCTGGCAGCTGTCTCTCTCCGTCGACTCACCTTCAATTTTCAGAGTGCAACCACTTTTTTTCTGCTCAGTCGCTGCTTAGTTAAGAAGCATGACAACACTCAGGTGATGAAATACGGCAAGAAAATCAAGAACACGTCCAGGTATTATCTTTGTCATGTGATATTTTTTTGGGGGGTAGAACATCCTGTCTTTGGCTGACTGACAGGTATTTATCAGCTACTAAGTACATTTACAAGTACAAGTTTGAAGTATTTGTACTTTCAATTTTCTGCTATTCTGTATTTTCATTCCACTACAATGGCAAATTGTAGTGGAAATTGTTGACAACTTTAGTAACTTACTTTGGACTTTGACATGAAGTCTAATGGACAAATTAATCATGATCACTACACGCAGTATAAAAGTAGAGTTTTACTACCGGAACAAAAGAGGCGTATTTGCTGTTTCAAGCTTTCTGTTTGCTTTTTAAACCACCCCCAGCTACTAACACCTCAGCTTGCTCCTGATAATACTCTTAAAGTTCAAACTGAAACTGCATGAAACACCAAATATGCCTCTTTTGCTCTCGGAGTAACTCTCATAAAACATCAGGTGGATCTCCTTTCATCACATGCAGAGTCAGATACATCAAATAACACATCATCAGACTGCACATTATGCAGACATCGCACGCAAGCGGTTTCGAAAAATCATCTGCCGCGCCACCCTCCTGGTTCACTGCCAGACCCTGCCTGCCTCTGTCCAGTCCTCACCTGCATGTTCAGTCCACCTACTGCTGAGAACAGTTATCAGCAAGATGAGTAACGACTCTTCTTCAGTTCACAGGGCCGGTGATATAAATAGAAGGAGACTGTCGAGCGCCTTGTGGACTTCACAGAGGGGAACACTTGCCAGGTAAATATAATCCCCTCCCTCCCACTCTGTGACTCTGCCGCCCACCGAAAGTCTCCGGTGTCATTACCATAACTGCCTTTGTTCTTCAATCAACCTTTAAAGACGGCTCACACTGTGTTGACACTGTGATTTCTCGCAGAGTGCGTGAGAGTGTGTGTGTGTGTGTGTGTGTGTGTGCGTTTCATGTTTGTATTCATGTAGCCGATTTGGCTCAAGGCAGCGTCGGGGCTATAAAGACGCTATAATGTTGTAAATTACAACACAAAGCAATAATCGTCGAGCGTTAACGACTTTGAAACCTTCTCGGTCATACATGCACTTAACATCCTTTATGTGTCATGTGAGACCACGGGGACATAAAGCTGAACCGAGGCACATACACAAGATGGAGATCAGACAACACACACACACACACACCCAGTTGATGTCTGAAATCATATACGCCGACCTCTGAACTCACCGCCCTCCGTCTGCGTCTGACTGATTCCGCCGCCCTCATTTTCATGTCGATAGCTCACCTTTCTTTTAAAGGCCAAACTTTACATTTCCCATGTAAAACAGTCTGCATGCATTCATCATCCGCCGCCTCTCACAGAGTCACACAATCAATCAAATAGCCAGTGGGGTTGACTGAGAGACTGGGCAAATCCTGCCATTTGAATTTCTAAGAGTCGCGTAATCCTGTCCGCTCCAGGCTTGAATGCGAAATCAATAGAACAGCAAGGAGGAAGAGTAATTACATTCATGCACATCTACATCCATAGGTACAACACCTGTGTTGCGCAGGAAGCCGGTCGTAAGTTTACGTTTCGCGGACTCCGTTTCTAAACTGACGTTAGCTTCTGCTGCTGTCTGTCAGAGGCGCTGAGAGGAAGCGCCGGAGAATATACATGAAGCCACATCCCTTAAGAAATGACGTCTCTCCTGATTGAAACGTTTATATTTCCTATGCTGGTCTGTCAATCAACCTGTAGGCCACTTTGAACTGCACTAACTGGTTTTGGTCTCTTCATCGCATCTGTTGAAAGTAAGACAAATACAGACTTACCCTTTAAGACTTAATTTAGTTTACGGTGCTGATGGAGGTTTTACCTACCGAATGAGTCAGATTTTCTCTCCTAAAAACAGTCCCCACATGAACTCTGCTGCCTTTTAAATTTTGGCTGCTGCAGCCTCAAACGGTGTCAGTGTCATTTCTGCGAGAGTAATGACATGCAAATTGCGCGAGGTGGGACATTACCTCTTGCTGTTTGTGAAATTTACATGATACCTTGCTGACCTGTTTTTTCCAAAAGGCATAAAACGGTTTTCCGCGGCGCACACAAGGACGCGCTAACAATCGCCTGCACGTGCTCCGCATTTTCTGAGAGAAAATCTGCACGATCGCACGCCTGCTGAAGAAATGAATCTACGCCTGCACCTTGACCTTGAGCCATGCCCGACAAAGTTGAATGAGAGCGCACCGACCACGGGATGGAGGCAGAGTAAATCACAGCAGAATTTCAATGCTAGCAAAGCTGCGGGCAGGAAATCTTAATCCCTCAAAGTCAACCATGCATGCACAAACTAGATGGCTGAGTGCCTAACAAGCAAGAAGCCTTGAGGACTGGCAGCGCTGGTGTATGCCCCAGATGGTGGGGTGGGGTCTCTGTGGGCCGAGGGGGTGACTGTGACCGCCATCACTCACCTCCGCCCCTCATCGATCAAGAACACGACAGATTGATTGATTGACAGCCTCACCTCCCTTTTAACCAAATTACAGAGACCACCAGACTGCGGCGCTAACATGACGAGATTACTGTCTACATTAACATGATTTAACATAATCAGGCTTCATTTCTAAATGAGAGCGAGCACATCTCTCTCTCGGTAGAGAGCGGGCGGAGGGGTTCATCGTCATCATTTCTTATCATAGCATAGTTACCAATGGTTTACCTTGATCAGCAGGCGGATTGTTTCTGTGGCCATGTGGGAAATGTAGTACCAGAAGGAGAGCTTGCAGATGGCGCTCGACTCTTTCAAGACAGAGCTCCTGAGATGAGCTTTATCGCCTTTGAGCCCCACCGGCGTCGCTTCCAGATAGACAAAGTGACCTGAGGAGAGGAGACAGAATGGACGTGATGGAGGAGAGGAGCAGCGAAGAGGCAAAGGGCAAATGTTTCTGTACGGACACCCCTCGCAGCCACTGACCAATTACACCAAGGTCATGAGCAGCATGGTTTGGGGGGGCGGGGGGATGAGGGCGAGGGGTCATAGAGTAACTTCTGACACATCCCGAAATGTCTCACTGACGGAATATTTCTACCAAAGTCATCTAGATGGATTTTCAACTCCCATGACTCCTTATTTCTTTTGTTTTGTTCGAGAGAAATTACATACTGTGCCTTTAACTCAGAAGGTTCACAGGAAATGAGGTGTGCGTGCCATCAGAGCGGTAACAGTTAAAGTAACAGTTAAAGCAAGTTCTTCAGCGGATCATTTTTTAGTTTAGCAATGGGACAAGAAGGAGCAGCCAGGTGAAGCTGTTACTGCTTGAAGTGTGCGCCGTTGTCTAGCTCCGTCCTCCACGCAGCTTCCTACCCCACCAGGAGGGTTTCATGCCTGCGTGATACTGTTGACTTGCTCAAACTGTGTTTATTTTGTCATTTTCCCTTGATTTTTGTGCTTTTACCATTTGAGTAGGCTACATAGTTAATGGTTTATCTCTTTTAAGTGATTGTGCTACAGATACCGAGAAAAGTGACCAAATGCTCTACGTCGTTCCCGTGTCTCACACTGTGCTGCTCGATGCCACTGCAGTCCGCTTTCATCAAAAGTACGGTAGGTAGGCGCTTGTCCTCCGCTGAAACGCACTATGGTGCAAAACACAAGCATTGTCTGACCAACCACAGGCGCGACACAGACGTACCTGACGGTATCTGGGGGTTAGATGAAGAGCTGCAGGCAACACCTCCACTACTTTCTCCACGTAGCTCCATGTGCAGCATGAAATCAGATTGCGGTTGCAGTTCCAGTTATCACTTACTGACTTCCTTTGTCGTAACAATGCGAGTTTGTTTGGTTGCACTGCAAACAGCGCCGTATTTCTGCTGCTTAACGAGTAGTCTCAAGGATTATAAGATTCAGATGTTTAGGAGGAGAACCTCCATTAGAGCCTTTTGTATGTAAATGTGCACATGTGTTTATTTATTCATGCGTATCGCCTCGTGCCATGCACGTTCTATAATGGGATCACAGCCCGGTGAGTCCTGCATCAATCACCTGAAGGCTCACCTGCTGTACATTCACACACTGAGAAGTAGCTCATTGATTTTGCTACTGAAGTAGCTAAAGCATGAATTAAACATTGTGGAGCGCTACCGCAGCATTTTCGGGTTTCACAGGTGAACATTTTTAAAGCCAGCTCAGTTTCTGATTATACAAAACCAGCCACACGTGAGGGCGCACCTGTTCAAAATGTTCGATTTTGGAGTTATTCAACTCAAAAGCTTGCCTTTTAATGAGAAACCTAGAGTTAACAACGCTTCACAACTGTCACATACCAGTTTCATCCATCAGCGTGTGATCATACGGAGGCCGTATGCTTTTAATGGATCCAGTCCCCAGCGTCCAATCTGAATTATCTGCCCGAGAGCTCTTCCAGCCACAGCAACCGCTCTCAAAGGAGCAGGAAGTGCCACAATCCCTTTCATCAGTGCCATCGCCACAGTCATCTGTGAAGTCGCAGCTCTGCCCCGGAGTGAAACACCGGCCATTTTCACAAGGCAGGAAGCCTGAAGGACAGGAGCCTGGAAAAGAAGACACACACATTAAATATCAATCTAACTTCTCGTGTTTGTTTCCCGACATCCCGACACGTTTTACAGGGATAACATAAAGAAATAATTTCTTTATGTTGCAACTTTGTTTCTCAGTTTCAAATTTTAACTTTTGTGTTGTGACAACGCTGTGCTTACTGTATAATCTGGTTAGGCTGAGGCATAACAACCACTTAGGGTTCGGAAAAGGTCATGTTTTGGCTCAAAATACCTGGTTTTGTTGGCATTAACGCAGCTGGAAAATGTCGCGACATTTCATGGCATCTGTGTTGACGTCTCGTAAAAGACATCCAGTGGTTTCACCCTAACACACGTTGAAACACCGTTTTGACCAGCAGCCTATCCAGCAGTATCCCCTCCACCTCCCGACACGGCAGTCAGCTCATAAACATGTCAGGTGAACGTTATATGACATTTAATGTACAACTGAACTGGAAGCTTCCGACTAACAAAGTGCGAGTGGTATCTTCTTCTGCAAAGTGTCTGCAACAAAGCAAATAAGCATCGTTCCAGAACTGTCAAACTATTCCTTTAAGGCTTGGAAATTGCAATAGATACTGTTTTTTTTTTCTCCGTAGAGCATCTACTGTGTGCTTCGCTGGATTTAACAGCACCAAAGAGGTCACTATTAGCTTCAGATCATAAGAAGTCAACTCAAGAGTGGGGAGACCATCTGCATGTAGCATCAGGGTCTCTTTAAGAGGCTTAAGAGGACAAAAGCGCATGGGGCTATAAGCCCAAATCAGTGTATAATAGGGTGGCGGTGCTGGAGGGGGACTGAAATCTGCTTCTTTCGGGCGCCAGGCATTCCAGCAGGGTCAGTGCTCAGCTTTGGGGAGTGTTAGAGAGGGAGATGAGGCATGATGAGGAGGGGTGGTCCCTGTAAGTAAAAGAGAGAAAGGGGTATAAGTCCCTCCTAATCCTTTGTTCCTCTTCAGATGCACAGGACCAGAAGCAATGTGCCCCAACAAAGGCACATAGGAAGCCAGGAAGCCACGGCTCCCGACTGTGAAGCCCGGCTGCCTCGCCACCTGATGGGAGCAGGTCCCGAAGCTGTACATGGATGAAAGAGGCTAATTATATCTCTTTACATATGCAGTTCTTCAGCTGCTACTGTGTGAGTGTAGACTCGTTCATTAGTCCTCATTAGATTCCACGACATATCTTGTTACATGGATAATTCGAGGCTCTGCATTGCTGTCTGTAATGTGACCTTCACACCAGGGTCCCACACTGTACTCGTACAGTATGTCAGCCACCCTGGGTAACACACTGCCCCCTGGTGCAAGGATACGGCTCCAGATCCACATTACAACTTCTTTAATTAAAAGTCTGAGGGGTAAAGTGAAGCAAGTTATCCATTATGTTGTCTTTCTTCTGGTATATGACATGTTTCTATTTCATTAACAGGTTTTATCAGACTATCCTTTTTTCTTTTAATCATCGATAAACGAAACTGAAGCTTTGCTGTTTTCCTGCTGCACTTCACCTCCTCTTCATCAAGGTACAAGGTAACTTATTCAACACAGGCTGGCACAACAAAACTAAAGTTTGTAAAGATGCAAAGATGGTGGTCGGCATCTTTACATCAAAAGTTCCACGTTGGGGGAAACACTGTCCATCAACCCTGACAGTGTGTGAGCGCCGAGCATCGATGTTACAAACACAGAGTCCACCTCTCCGCGGTCCCGCTGTAGTCCTGCGTTCTGTCGGCTCAGAACACGGTCCGCCCGTCGAGTGCAACAGCGCGATCGGAGACGTTGCCGTGGAGAAACCAGTCTCTGATTTCACAATGGGCCGGCCCATTTTGTCCATTTCCTCTTCCTTTTGACTGCACATTAGCCTTAAAGCAGCCTTAAACCAACCCGGATTAACATGGCTTTTATTCTGACTCTCCTCCCCCCTGGGGCGCTCCAGCCGGTCAGGTCGGATGGTCTGGAAGTCCGCTGCTCTTACTCAGAAACACCCGCTTTCTTCTCTAATGATAATGACAGCATTCGTGCCATAAGCAGTGCGTGTTTATCTTCATACGCCGCCATTGCATAACATTCCTTTTACAGTGATGGCATCAAAAAACACATTTCTCTTACGGCATGTCTGATAAGTCGACCTCATACACAGAAAGTGCCTTGTGATCAGATGATGTCAAATTCGCAGCCGTCAAATTGAAGATTAAATTGAATTTATGAGATCAGAGACCACGGATGATAAGAGGAGGACAGAGAAGAAGACTAGTAGGAGTGCCGGCTTCATGTATCTGTTAGAGTAATGGCTTTTTGTCATTCTGATATACACTGAGCCTCTTTATTAGGTACAGGATTTATTTTTTAACTATCTAAGTGATGTTACATGTTTCAGCACTGGGGTTATAGTGAACAAGGATTGATCGACATGTTTTTTTAATCAAGGGCTCTGGTGGTGACCATAGATAGAGAAAATGTGCTGCATCAGAGGCAAATTAAATCAATCATTTTAGACAATCAGACAAAATCATACTGATAACCGGGAAAATGACTTGTAATAATTGCATTATAATCGGAGGTGTTTCTAATAATCTGGTGGATCTAAGTAGATGGGAAGGACAAACAATTTGAAACCCTCGGCATAACGTTGTGTAGCACATTTAATGGTGCATTATGTACGAATTTCACGTTAAAACATTCTAAAACTGACTAAAACTATCAACAGAATTTGAAGAAACATCAGTTTTGATCTCTTTGCATTATAATTCGGAGACATCTACTGAAGTTAGCATGCTAACCAGCTAGCCCCAGCAGTTGAATGCTGCTGTTCCTGCTGTGTGAACCCACAGGGCTGCTCGCTACGCAGCTAACTGGGCTAACTACGTAACAGCAGCTACAGTTACTCCTTTAACTTTGACCTCACGTATCAACAGATTGTACGGATGTAGCTCATAAAGCTGGCGGCTTTCCTCAGACATGAAAAGAAGAACGAACAAGACAATTTTCTGGTGGATTGAAAAACTTATTTTGCCATTTGAAGCCTTTATTAATGACCGTCATGAGCTCGACTCGGCTCCCCAGTTCTCTCATCACGTCCATTATTTATTAGGTAAAGAGTCCACTTAATAAAGTCTGACAGTGCACCAGCAGGGAATGGAAAGATGTTAAATTGGGGCTCGGCTGTGTCTAAAATAATTGCTGGATGTTACTTTTCTGTTCCGCGCATGTTGGCAAACACACATAAAGTACATAGCGTGCTGAGCCCGTGTTGCAGGTATCGGCCTATGATGTCTTGTTAAATCCAATATAAAATGCCCTGGCATAAAAAAAAAAACCACATGCTCCACCACTCCATCATTTAATGGATATAGAATGAGGCACTGGAGGAAAATGGCCCTGAGGGGGTTCAGTATATAATTACACTTCCTGCTGTCTTTCGTCTCATCAGTATTACTGCACATTCTCTGCAGCCTGCAGCAGCTAAGACTCTTCATCTCGGCCCGTTTTAATGGCAGATGATCTTCAATTCACTGTCAGGACAGTGGTGTCGCTCCCTGTCTTAACCTCAAAGAAATACTCCTCTCTGTCTCTTGTTCTCCAGACCCGCTGCACTTTTATTTCCATCCAGCTTTATTTGCTCTGCCTCTACCTGTTCTGAAAGAGTTCCTGTCATGTTTTGAAAATGAAAAAAAACCCCACTTCTTCTGCCCTTTCACCGCGCCATTATGTTTTCTCTGTGTTTTTTCTCAGCCTAGTAGCTCTACGCACCTGAATCCTAGTGACAGACGCTGCTGGCTCCTTCGCTTCAGCTAATCGTTTACAGTTTACATATTCATAAAAGCGTCTTTGCACTCACTTTGAGTCAGTCTGGACAGGGTTGTAGCTAAATGCATTAAACACATCAAAAGCAAATTATACGCACATTTTTCAATCATTGGACAACAGCTATTAATAATATTGAATGTACTATTTAAACATACTACAAGGAAGTTTTAACTGATTATGAAACAGTCCAAATTCTGTTGAGAGTTTGGATATTTATGCAAGATTATTATAGTTATTCTTGATGCTTTTCACCAGGTCATATTCAGTCTTATCTGGGTGGGATAAGTCATAAAATCAAAACTCTTTTTTTTTTTTTTTTTTTT
>OMLP01013566.1:39322-67125 GCA_900302685.1 Spondyliosoma cantharus
TTTTCGAAGGGTATCATTTATAAATGAAAAATAAAGATATCTGCAGGGCTCAATACCACTAAACCTTTGTGAGAAAATGCATTAGAACAACTTGTTCTGGCAGCCTTCGGTTTCAACATGCTGCTCTGGACAGAAATAAACACTCGAGCATTGGTGGAGGCAGCGCGCAGACCCGTGAGCGTCGGATGATAAACTGGTGGTGAGATGCTAAATGTAACAGCCTTAAAATGGAAGCAATATTAGTGCACAGAGCTACGCTACATCTCAGAGAGGCCGAACTGCTTTAGAGCTCTTTAGTGGCCGATCAGCAGCCTGACTCTGATGGAGCCAAGCTGTTAACTGCGAGCACGAGTATTGACAAATGCACGGAGACAGTGATATAAGTTAAAGAAAGACACGTCCGTAAGGAAACTCTTCACTACACATCACGCTACTGCTACTGAAGACAAGCCTCCTTCTCAAAATGACAAGGAGGGTGATGAAGGGGCCTCACAGCTTCACAGTTTCATCCCTCCATGAGCACAGACAATCCAGAAAGTCTCCCGTCTCACCAGCATCCAATACAAGTGAAAGGCAATAAATTTAATAGGCCAATTATAGCCACAGTAACACCAGCAATAAATCAGCTCTTCTTTTCTCTCGCCTCTTAAAGGGGTTCACTCGTAAAGAAGGAAAGGGACGCAGAGCCACATCTAACAGATGAATAGTTCCCAAGTATGAGATAAAGATAATGATGGGGCTTTAGTCTGGGCTCTGACGGACAGTGACAAACACTGTGCTGAAGTGTTTTCTTCAGGAATTAAAAGAAAATGTTCCTAATGTTTGCTTCACGTTCCAAAAATACTGCTTATTGATTGTGCTTTTTCATCATATCTCAATATTATTCTGGCAGGAATAGGATGAATATGAGCACAAGCTTAATTTCATAACTTTTTACATTAAATAAAGAAACTTCCTGTGTGGGAAATTGAGGTTTGAAATAGTTTAACGCTCATATAAATTGCACATTTTCAACAGATGTGAACAAACTGACACAGGTTTTGGTCATGCCCTACGGTAAAGGCCAGGTGAATTTAATCTTGTCTTCTTTATAAATATTGACTCACTTTCTAAAACTTTCTAAATTTAATCCTCCAAATGAAGACAGGGTTTAATATACCAGCAGCCAATAATACTCTGATTGCTCGTATCAGCACATTATTACACTGGAAGTCATCAAAAGTGCAATTACCTACATTTTCATACAGCAATATCTCTCCAAAGTCAGGGAAATAATCTAATTTGGTGCTTGGGACAGCCAAGTTCATTTTGCCCTGTCAGTCATTTTGAAACACAGGAGATCAGCCCCTGAAGGGAAACAGTTGCAGGTTTTTTACTGAAGGCGAGAAGAAGGCTGCAGTCCCAGCAACTTCTTTCAGGCACAATAATAGAACCAATATGTTCCAGCTACACCCCGGCCTTCATCAGAGCTCCAGTACTCAAAAGAAATACACTGGAGGTTTATTACTGCTCCACAACAAAGAGCCAGGGTTTTTACTGTAGCTCTTGTTTCAGGACCATGCCTTGTTAAACCTCCCCCTTTGTCTGCTGGACTTAACTACCACTGTGAAATTTTGGACTTATAACAATATTGTATTGAAGCTGTCAGAGGTGTGTCACTGCGTCTCATTGCCAGAGTCAACAATAGTTTCTGATCCAGCTTCCTGATGACAAGGGAGGAAAGAAAACCCTTAGTCACTAAGGCGGGGTTGCCAACTGTCACGATTCTGGCACGTGTCACACGCTTTCACACTGCCCGATCAGTTCTCACAGCAAAGCACTGCCACAGCAACACATCGGAAGGATCGTCAACATGGGGTTGATGGTCCTAGATCAACATTAGATGAACCATTAGATTCATCCATCTAATTATGGGTCAGGCCACACCTAGAAGCAATGCGAGGCCAGATGTGGCAGGTCAGGTCGAACTTTATAGCGGGCCAACTTTGGGTAGCCCTGTTGTAGAGGTCACTAATGTTATTACATATCAGCATACATGGCCGAGCCACCCTCACTGGCAACCCATCCATCCACTGGGATGGAGATAGTGGACTACCAGTCCGCAGGGAGGACCGCAGATCCATACAAACCCGGCTTGAACGAGTTGGTTTCGGTACACCGGCTGCTCTTTGAGGGGCAGCCTGTCTGATCTCTCTCGCCCGGAGACACTCCAGCAACGAAAAGAGGCTCCGGAGGAGAAGCATAACCCAAGAACAGCAGCAACAGTCTTCACTAGGGAAACTACAGTTCCCAATCCCCGATACTAGCATCACTGCTAAGCACACAAAGAGAAGATGGAAAATAAGATTCTTCCAGGCGGGCCAATCACAGTCGTTCAACCCGTGCCACTGTGACATGCAATTACATTTCTGAGGAGGCTCCGACATCGATACAACGCAGATGCATAAATCAAGCTTGACAAAGTCACATTTTATTCCACTTGACTGGAAGAGGCATTTGAAAGCGAGAGGAGGATTATAGTAAATCAAATTTGAAGATAATGTGATGGATAAGAGTCGTGATATTAATACCAAAGATATTTGTCCCAGGGAATAACAGCTAAAATATTCCAAGAGCAATTCTTCACTTTGTTCTTGCTGTGAGTACACGGGGGTCAGGTGGGAGGAGGGGGACACAGTCAGACCAGAGAAAGAAAAAATACAAAAGCTATACAAAAGCTTAGCATATAAATAACAAAGAAGAAAAAGGAGAGTACCTGCAGGAGGTAGAGGAGTGATGTCCTCTACTCCAGCAGAGGAGGCAAGCAGACACCCTGGAGAGAAAGTGATGTCATCCAGGCAGATGTCACCCTTTGGACTTCGGCCCACCTTGCCCTCAAACATGACCTCAAAGTCCCCGGTGTCGCTCAGCGGGATCTCCTTCATCTGCCAGTAGTTGCCCTGATCTCCCGTCACGTTCAGAAGGTGATGAAGGCTTCCTTTGCTTTTCCTGAACACTGTGAGGGTCCCGATGCCGTCTCCGGACATGTGGAGGTAGAAACGCATCTGGACCAAGGACGTATAGCAAAACAATTTTGGAATTGTGTAGAGGTGTGATTTTTCTAAATTGTCCTGCACTGGAAACATTCCACATAATACTACACATAAATATAGTGTCTTCTTTGGCTGCAACTGCTTTCCTTTCCATTAAGTTTTTCCATTTCTCCTTTCTCCTGAATAAGCATTTCTCCTCGGGGCAGAATATGAAACCAAAAGAAGACCAAAAGTATGTGCACACAAAGGTAATTAAGTTTAAATGTCACAAGATCACTGCACTTTTCCTTTCACTCCTCTTCTTTATTAAAGCTTGGAGAGAAATTGTCTCCTTCCATCACCCCACACTGAGGCAGTGCTACGGTTTTATGTGTTTTCTCTCCAAATGGAGGCCTGTTCACGAGCTGCAGCGGCACAACAACACCCTCCATCTCAGGAGGGAGATTGCCCATCCCTCTCTCCCTCTCTCTCTCTCTCTCTCTTCCCCCTGCACAGCCCTCCCTTCAGTTTAATTGGTGCCTTCTTGCTGACTGCATGATTGATTGACAGGTCAGGAGTGGGATAAGACACGGAGCAAACCGCACAGTCAATCAAGACATCCATCCTGGGAGAGCATCAGGCTGACAGCGGCACACGCACACACACACATACACACACACACACACACACTACAAACTGCCAAGCACATTCACAAAGTTCAGTTTTCATTTGCAAAGGTAAGTACATGAACGGCTGAGTCAGAGATGAGGTGAGTCACATTTTAAATGTCCAAATCTGAAAGCATTTTTAATGTAAACTGTCAAATGAGACAATAGACATCACTCACGTGTCAGTCCACTAAACTGGAAGTGACAACCAGGAGCTGCTTAACTTAGCATAGAGAGAGGAATTTTTTTATTTATTTATTTACGCCGGGTGCACCATACCATTGATAAACTCTGGTTTTGCATACGTCTCGATGTGATCTGCCACAAAAACTACAAAATAGTTAACTCTACAGTACACAGTACACTCTATCTTTTTTTTTTTGGACAGCCAGGGCAGCTGTTTCAAGAATGTATGTTAAGCTAAGCTAAACTCCTCCTGGTTGTAGCTTCATATTTAGCAGATGTACATTAAAGTGGTGTCGTATTTCTCGTTTACCTCTTTGGAAGAAAGTCAAGCACTGTATTTCCAAAAGGGTCAGGATAAAACTTTAAAGGCTCTATCTTATGCCTGACACAAAGCGGTGTCATTGCTAGTTTCAGACAGACACGGTCGACATTTTCATGCCCAGCGACCGTATTGTGCAATTAGCAATTGTGCCTGTGCCTACCTGGTTGCCTGTGGTCACGCTTTACAAATATATAATATAAAATATGAATATCAATTAGACATGAGAAGTATCTTCAGCATGTACCGGTAGTTAAAATGCGTCATGCAGAGACAGATAGAAACATAGTTTTTTCGTGGAAATGGAAAAAACTGCAGGGCGCTTTCTAATTGGATTCGCCAAATATATTTCAGCATTCATGTAAGGGAAGCTAGAGAAGTGCTGAATTTTTATTACATATTTAAGTGTTTTTAATTAATTCCATCGTCTCTGACTTTTTGCAGTTTTTCAGGTTTTACCGTTTCGTGGTATCTGTTCATTTTAGTCCATATAGTCAGTGCTGAGCCTGGCAAAATTACCTTTGTTCTCAGGGGAGCATTACTGCAAAGATAGACTGTCAATATATTGATTTTGTTCTTAAAATCATATGTAAAACAGTGGTATCATGCTGATGTGTGTTCCACTTTGAAGAATGAAGCTTTGCTCAAATAACTCCTCCCTGACCACCTCCCCCTGCACCTCAACCTCCATCTCACCTTGCACTGTGAGCTCCTGCGACTCAGTAAAGGTCCTGTTATGTGGGCGGTGTCTCCGGCTGCCTGTGGGAAGGAGCTCTCCAGGTAGAGGTAGTGCCCCGAGGGGTCCCTCAGGGTGTGGTCACTCGATGGCCCTGCGCCAACTGTCGGAGTGCTGCCCACTTTTATCAGCCAATCGACATCGTCCTGTTGGCTCTGACGCCAGGAGCAGAGGTCAAACTCAAAACTGCAGCGCACGCTGAAGCCCTCTGAAAGACAGCAATAAAAAAAGAAAATCGATCCATGCTATCCAATTATCTGAGAATTAATCTTCCTTTAGGGTGTCATCGGTCACACATTAGAGGAGGCCTCACTGCAGATGTAGGGGTCCTCGTCAGAGTTGTCCCCGCAGTGGTTGATGAAGTCACACAGGTTATCCTGAGGGATGCAATAGCCGTTGGCGCAGGCGTACTGCTCAGGTGTGCATGGCTGGTCTGGAGGAAGAGGGGGGGAGCAGTGCAGGAAGCTGACATCATCTATCACCAAGTCGCCCATGTAGCTGATCCCTCGCTTCGCCCTGAACACCACCTGACAGAAAACAACAAACCAACTCTTTATCCTGTCTGTCATACAAACATAATCACAGCTTTGGACACCAGTTGATGCTTAATATCATCAGACAGGCACTAAAGCAAAGAGCTCTGATGAGTGATGCCAGTCTTGGGGCAGTCGGTTGATGAAGTGGAGGAGGGAAAAGAGCACTTCAGCTGCTGATTGGCTGATCAGTGCAGATCTGAGTCTGTCTGCTCTGACAAAGGTTAGTGAAAATGCCTAAAGGCCGTGGTATTTAGTCAAAGGGCCGACTGCTCTCAAGCCATCAGGGCTGACACTTGATCTCTGCCTCTGTGTGGTCACACTGACCTGGAACAGTCTCAGCAGCCAGACACCATGAAGGGATTGCAGCTCTGATTACTGTCACACTCACAAGACTCATTAGATTGAATTAGACTCAATCAATTCGTCATTGACCAAGTCTGCGTGTCCAATTTAGCCTGCCGTGACTAATATTAGGCCAATTACATTGATGTGTTTGGTCATCTAAGAGGCTGTCCTTCACTCAAACTCAATGTCAATAATCTGTCAATCATCTCTGAAAAAGTGAACATCATGTCGAAAGTTAACTCACGTACATCCCAAACACGTAAGAGACACATTTGAGAGTTGAGAAAAGAAAGTTTGCTGTTCACGCTGCAGTTATTATCGTCTCAGATACTTCTGGTGATAATTCTGCCAATAAAAGCAGCAGGTGGTTCCCTGATAATAAAACAAGTCATAATAAGCACCGTAAAAGGTTTTATGCTTCTTCATGCGTCAATCCTGACTCATTAAAGAAGTTGTTTAAACATTTTAGACAGTAAAAAAGTATCTTCACAACAGATTGAATCTTTTCTTAGCGTGTGATAATCAGGTGATAATAAAGTCAGTCATAAGTAATGGAGCAAGTAGCTCATGCCCTTCAACAGAACCACACAAAGTAAACTGTGGACACACATAATCAGCTAACTAAGATGATTGTCACTGTCATGTCATTGTATATGAACAAGCACTGTCTTTAAAAATCTAAAAGATATATTAATATATATCTTGTCCTGAGTAATCTGATGAGTTATTTGGACATTGTAGAAAAAGGTAAGTTTGGAAAAACGTGTAATCGAACTGAGGAAACTGTGTGAAAGTAAGCTAATAACGTTCAAGAACATCACATTTGATGGAGTGTCACCGACTACTCAAAAAGGTGCGATAAGAGCCGTTTTATTGCACTGAATCTGGTTATATAACATATTTGAAAGTATTTCTCAGTGATAAAAAACAAAACAATTTACAGACCTGAAACTTGTTTGACAGCCCCAAAAACACTTCTCCTCGCCTCCACTTGTTGCCTTGGTTACCACTCTGAGACCAAACCTCACGAGAGACATTCCCGCGTTTCAAAAGCACCTACAAATCACCGTGAAAACAACAGATATGAGTTTGGTGAAGGTTTCACAGAGATTTTAGCCTTCCGCTGGGGAAAGATTTCTTAAATCTTCTTACTTGTAGCGTTCCGACTGTGAAGCCGTTCATGTAGTACCAGAAGACCAGCGTGCACTGTGGCCCGGTGGAGGAGATGACGGGTGTCTGGAGGTCAGTGGTTTGACCATAGCCACCGTTTGAACTGTCCGCACACATGTACCAACCCTCTGGACTGCCCCTGTCAGAGGAAAGACAGACAGCACAGATCAAGACCATCATTATGTCCCCCAGCGGTGACTTTTAGCAACAGCTGAGAGTTTGCATCATTATTGGATCATTGGACTGTCTTTCTTGTCCATAAGTGACCCTTTATGAAACATGACTGTCTAAGGAAGGCCTCCAGACAGTGACTGCTTTGATGGTGCAACACCTTTTTTCTACTCAGAGTACTGATGTATGTTTTGAAAGGTGGTGTTGAAGTTTATGCAGCACATTCCTAGTCGAAGTTGAACACATCCTGCTCTCTTTCCACACATGTTTTAAAATGTACATAATACAATTTAAGGTCCATTCTCAGTGCATGTTCACATTCATGTTTCATGTCAGGTCAACGATTGGCTTCCAAACTAGTGTTGTTGTTGAGTTGTTTTACAGCAACGCTCTGATTTCACATACAAGTGGGCTAGACGACACAAATAAGGTAGTAACCATGGTAATAATAACAATAATAAAAACAGTGCTAATGTTGTTCTCATCAGGCTATCGTCGACATGTCATTTCAAAATTGAGAAAAAAAGATTGCAATTCAGATCGAGGGTCATGATTGTGATTAAAAAAAGGCTTTAATATCATTCCTGGGCCAGTTCGCCCTCCCCTGCCTTCGCTTGTTGATACTCATCGTGTCTGTACTCTATAAACTGCCAATCACAAAAACCGCCTACCAACAATAACACGAGTGCTGCTGTAATTGCTCTTCCAGACCTCATCCGTATCCTCACTCTCTCAGCCCCTGTGACTTTATCTGCTCCAACCCCTCTCCGCTCCTGCTGTATTAAATTCCCATGAGAGGTGTGGCTCCACTTGGGTGAAATAAGAGACAGCTTCCCCTTCTCCATTTCATTCTGCCCGCCTTATCGATTGAGAGCCAGTCAAGGCTGCTGCAGGCGTGAGGAAGGAGAGTTTCAGGCAGAGGTGATGAAAGAAAGATAGTGTCTGTAGTTCTGGCTGAGGAGGGGAAATTACTGAAATATAGTGGTCAAAGTGCACTGCCATTTTCTGTTCTCACTGTCCACTCAATAAAACACAGATAAGGACAATGAGGTCACTTTCCGCGACAGATGGGCCAGGCTCGCTCAGCTCACAGTCGTTTTTTTCTCTAAATGTCATGGCTTTCAGTGAAGTAAAGATAAAAATGCATAAAAGAGAGAAAAAAAATGGATCTTCACTAATTTGATATGACTTTCTGCTTACTGCCTCTTCTCGAAATGTCATCCCTATTATGTATTCTCTTAATCTCTTTTGTGATAATTTTTGTGACGGACACAAGATTTTTATATTTTGAGGTGATCAAAGTTGAGTCATTTCGTTGTTAATATTTCAACACAATCAACAGACTAGACGTTGGCAAAGCTACGTTTCTGCAAAACCACAGAAAAGTTCAAAATTGACATTCCTTTTAGTTCAATTATCAATTTTTCTCTTCAGTCTTTCTCTTCTGTCATGGTCTGGTTAGGTTGAGGCTCAAAAACAACTTAGTTAGGGTTAAGAAAACCTCATATTTTTGCTAGAATAACTGTTCTGATCGCAACACACAGCTGAAGATGCCCCAATGCCTCGTTGTGGCTGCAGATAGTCCAAGTTCTCGTCAAAAAATTATCCTTTTTTGTTGCCAAAAACACGGCGGGAAATTGTTCGATGTCTCCTTGAAAATATCCAGTGGTTTAACACTTACAAATGTTGAGATGCAGAGAAAGAAACTGCGGTACTTCCACCACCGTGACCACCGTCAGGTAATAAACGCACCTTGAACACATTCTTCTTAACCGGTGATTAGCAGAACACATTAACTGCTAACATTTCATCCTTTCACCTGGACTGAAATCTTTCTGTATGTGAAATGTCAAAAAAAATCATACTGTCCAAGACTTTTATTCAACCAACATTCTAAAAAACAAAAGATATCTAATTCACTAGCATCAAAGGCCTCATAGCTTGAGAGGGTTTAGTCATGTTGAGTATATCTGCCATTTTTGTTAATCAACTAATTACTTAATTGACTTGTTGGTTTAGCTCTAAAGTTTTTGCTGTGACGCAAATCGTTTGCAGCTACTCACAGGGTGTGGTCGATGACAGGACGGTGGTACTCCTCTCCATCGTGAATGCTCTCCCCTTGATCAGGCGACCAGCGAAATGTGTGGGTTGGGACCAGAGAGAAGTAAGCGCTCATCCAACCACAAGTGTCGCCGCCTTCAAAATCACACTGTTCCTTCACTGGAAAAAGATAAAGAAACAACAGAGAATGTGGAAGGAGAAAAAAGAAAGACACACCGTCCCAAAAATGCAATAATTCAAGTTTTCTTTGGAGAGATTCTGAGAGGAGATAAATGTTTTACCACAACTTAATTCATCCGAGCCGTCCGAACAGTCCCATCTGAAGTCACACACTTTCTTGATGGCGACACACTCCCCATGTGCCGCACACACAAACTCTCCATCAGGGCAGCTGTGGGGCTGGACTGTGGGAGCTGGAGTGGTCACTGTAGGGGTTGTGGTGTTCGGTGTGAAGAGCTCTCCTGGAACGAGGGATGGTGGTATAAGGAAGAAATTGAAATTAACCTGTGAAGAACTAGCCTCTGTTTTGTGTCTCTGCTCCTTTATTAAAAGAGTGCATCTCTGCAACTACAAGGTCTACTTGAATAATCAAGGTATCATAATAACGGGAACACTTGAAATATTTGCTCAGATGTGTAAATATAAGTATATATGTCACTGGGTTCGAGTGAATTAAGTTGGCACATGGCATAAATTAAAGATTTTAAAAAAGAAGAAAATGTTATAATTAATATCACTGAGGGATGATGCAGCTGCAGCTCCGAATCTCTAGCAAACCATAGCAACACATCTGAGCCTTACTTCAACCTAATAAATTGAATCAGAACAAAATTAGAGAGGTTTTAGTACAGAGCACTCAGGCAGAATCTCCAAATGTGCCATTTATATTTTCTCTGGTACCAAACTATATATTTCACTTAAATGTTAGCATAGGTGCTCAAAAATAGCCCAATTGGGCTCCGTTCAGGTTCAATAGGTTAAAGGAAGTAGGACAATAAAATTCCGCTAAAAAGTTCATGCATTTCTTATGACCTAATCATTTACCTTCATACGGCTCGCAGTTCAGAAAGGAAAGGTCATCAATGGCAATGTCCCCATTAAAATCATCTCCGACTGTACCTTCAATCAAAATCTGGCAAAAGGGAAAAAGCAGGTTAACACAACAAGATTTCAGTTTAGAGTGACAGTTCAAGAACCAGCTAAAGTGGCTACTAGCAAACCAGTTTCAAATAAGTGATTTACTGAATCAGGTTGTGCTTTTAGCTAAATGAGCTTTTGAGTAAATTGGTCGTTTGAAAACAAAGATAGCGTTTTGATCGAGGCTACGGTCAGATATGTCGACAATATTACTTCTTCTATTCTTTTACTGTCAGTTGGTTAAGTTAGCTGTTGCTAAGGAAAGTGAAATGTTTGGCAGCCTAAAGAGTCAGATAATTTCCCTGCTGTTGGTGGAGACCACAGCAGAAATAAAAGAGGACAGTGTATATTGGAATTACACTTATTAGTTGGCAAAACATGCTAACGCTCCATTTCAGGTCTAAGTAGACTATGCACTGCTAACGCATTAGCTTGTACTTTTAAAAAGACAGCGCTATGCAGCCTGTTTTTTTTTTATATTTAGCTGACCCCTCACGGCTAAAAATCGATTAAATCAGCTTTTTAGCAAACACAATTAATCCTTTAATCCAGTGTCAATTCAGATATGTCGGCAATACTGCCTGTTTTACTCGTAAGTCTAAACGGGTTAGCAGCTAACTTTTGCGTTGTCATTTGGCTCAGTTAGCTGTTCGCAAACAAGTGAAGAACTTCATATGTCTAACCTAAACAACTAGAAACCAGAGCAGAAAAGAGGAGACTGAATACTGGACTGGTGGCCAAAAATATTAATCAATTTGAATGCTAACGGTGCCTCATCTGTGTTGTAAGTGGCTAACTGTTAGCCAATGTAGGGCTAACAGGTTACAGTTAGCTCTAGCAACTTCAAAAAGCCAAGGCTGTGTGTCTGCTAGCTTGTTTTGATGTGTTGATGCTATGTTATAGCAAGCACGCAGAATAGTATATTACTGGAAATATGAATTGAGTCCCTACAGCTATTTAAACCTCCATTAGCCGTTGCCATTTCATGCTGTTTCAGTGTATTTTGCTTCCTTCCAAAGCAACAGATCGTTAGCTAAAGGATTATTGCTTCAGATTACTTGTGTCAGCAGCCACCGGGTTTGTTGACTTTGTGTCACAGCAAAGGAGCGGAACGTAATTTGGAGTTATTGAAGTAAGGGAGTCTGATATTAGCTTTCTGAGAAGGCGACTCAAAACCCAAAAATAAGGATATGTTTTGTCCTGATAATGTTGTGACTGTGGGAATCATCAGGCACTGAATGGGCATATCTAATAAGCAAAGAAAGCCAGTTAAATGTTTATTTGAAGCGCTATCTGGAAGAGGCAGCATGTGAGTGTTTACCGAAGGTTTCAGAATGTCACATTAGCATGATTCAAGCGGCAGAGTTTAGCAAACACATTTGAAATATTTTTTCAACTTGCCGCCTTGGCAAACACCAAGTCTCGGAAACAATTTAATTAGCTTTAACACTGCAGAGCTCATTGTTGCTTTCTCCGTGTGTTTTCTCGAGTTGTTCTTAGCTGAGACAGTGTTGTTTTGCTTTCATATATATGCGTATATACGTCATTTTGTGGCAGCAGGCCACTGTTGGAGGAAATAGCTCATCCTGAATCTGAATTTAATTCATCAGTGTCTCTTATGACCCTTTCTGCAGTCAATTAACTTGACAAACAGAGCTCCTGTTTTCAATGCCATAATGAAGGAAAAGTCTTTAACTGCCTGTCAAGTTATACTCACTCAAGAATAGTGACAACGGAACATCCATCTTGAGAAATCGATGTCAAGCAGTGAGGCTATTAAAGAGATGTTCGTTGTGCGTTGCGATGGTGAACTCTTACATACAGACTCTTTGCTTCACTGGGTTCATTGTTTCATAGGACGTGAATTAACTGGGACGTCTAAAGCATAATCTGGCTTTCTGCTCATTGCTAAGCAAGACAAAAACCGGATGACAGAAAGATTCTGCGTGCACTCAGCGAGTCCCTTCCTGTATAGCACCCTGTAGCATTATATCACCTGGAAAGGCTTGACGCTGCTGAGGTAAACAGTCTTCCTGTGCCACATGTTTCCTTGGTCTCCATATCGTACCCACACCATGTACCCACGGCCTGTCGCTGAGGTCCTGAGGTAAACTGCCAGGCGGAACACATGGTAGCCGAACATGTGGTAATGGAAGCGGAAAGCACAGCGTTGGTGGTTCTTGGACAAGTCGTTGCTGCGTTGATGGGTGGGTTGGAAGACTCGACTCAGCAACACAGCCGTGTCCTTGAACTCCTGGGGCACGGAGGACTCGATGTAGAGGTAGTGGCCGTAGCTGGTGCCCAGAGTGTGGTCCTTCCAGGGCCCGGTGTTGAAGGAGGGAGTGGGGCCTTGGGTGCGGGTCCAGTCGAACACATCTCCTCCACTCTGTTCCTGTGTCCAGCTGCACAGCCCGTGTTCGAAGTTACACTGCAGCTCTGGAGCTGTGAGACATGACAGGAGACTGATTTGTTTAATTTTCAATCTCTGAGTGACAGCACATGAGGTATTTTAGCAAAGTTCTGGACTCATGAAATAGTAGTATGCAAAACATATAAACAGGAATTCAGTGGAGCTCCTCTTTTACATGATTGACCTGAGCTGAATATTCGTGACCAAAAGAGACACTCACAACATCCCTCCTCATCGGATCCGTCCCCGCAGTCATCCACAAGGTCACACAGCTGCAAGTGCTCCACACATGCCTTGGTGTGCACGCAGTGGAAATGTGTGTGCGCGGGGCACTCCGCCACTGCCGGAGGCATCGAACAGTTCTTGAAGGTGACATCATCCAAGGCTGAGACTCCATTGAACACGCCGAGGCTGATCTTAGACAGAGCAATCTGGAATGGCTGGTTGATGCGTCCCAGCTGTACGGTGGCCTGGTTCCAACTCCTTCCCTGGTCATACAAAGTCCTCCATATGACAGTGTTGTTCTCGATTCCCTTGACTCGGAGGTACATGTTAGCCGCCCCCACAGAAATGCCAGAGTTATAATGCCTGAAATAGACGAAGGAGGTGCGTTTGCATTCTGTGGTATACAAGCAGATTGTGTCTATCTTGTGACAATGCATATGCTTGCTATACATATAAGCCTAATACATGAGGGTTTTTGATTAGTCTGCGGAAAAAAAAAGACATTTATATCCTCCGGCACTTTTCTGCCAGGTGCCCCCCCCAATCACCCAGTGGAAATATAAAATCTGTCGTTTGACATTAACTTTTAGGGGCCATAAAACTGTCAAAGCATGAGGGATCCTGATGTGTATCTTCCCATTGTTGTTTGTGAGATATGAGAGATGCTGAGAGAGCAGAGCTCAGGCGGGTGAAATTACGGTCTGAGGAAGAGGAAAAAAGGAAGGGAGGAACCAAGTGGAAAATATCGTAAATTGCAGTTTGGATCTATAGATTCTGCTTTTGACTCACCAGAAGGTCATTGTGCACCCGGAGGCCGACTGTTTGAACCAGGGCCCTCTGAGAACAGCGTTTGGATAGAGACTGCTACTGTTCATCAGTATAAACATGAAGTGGCCTGCAGTGAGTGAGAAGACACTGTTCAAGCAATTTTCAGCATCTACTTAAAGTACACACCCCCACATCGCTGCAAACAACTTGTTCTGCCAGACTGTGAATCAGAGAGCTAAAAGTGCTACAGACAGTGGAGAGGTTCATATACTGTACCACTAAATGCCTCCACACACTGTTGTTGTTGCCAGATGGGTTCATTTCAAAACCTCTTTTTTTTTTTTTTTGTATGCGACAATGTCTAGTGAGTATATTAAGATTCATGGGGTAAACAAAACATATCCTGTCGACAGCAGTCGCCATGCCAACAGTCTTGTTGATGAGACGGGTCAGAGGACAACGGCGAGGCTTCTACAACAGCCGGGCTGGAAATTTGCAAACAGCTGCTCGGCGAGCAGTGATTTAAAGAGAGTCATTTCATTTCACACAACTTATCAAACTATGGTCAAACCACACACACAAATAAGTACATTTACTCAACTACTTTTACATTTTCTGCTACGGTATATTCCTAAGCCTGCTACAAATATGACTTTTTACTCTCTTGATTTATTTGCTAACTTTAGTTACTACTTACTTGGCAGATTGCAGGATGTATCAGAGCTAAAGCAGTGCATCTTTAAAATACATTTATTTTATTGCCAATGCGGTAACACTGATTCCAATAATTAGAAAAATGCTGAATATCGGATCTGATAATCGGCAGGCTCGACAATCGGTCATCCCATAATATGATATAAACATATACTGTAAACACATGTATAATTTACTTCTACTCGTGAGCTACATTTCATGCTTAAGTGGGCAACTGTGTGTTTAATATCCAACACACATTTTTTCAAGTACTATTTGTATCACTGTTAGCGCTGTTTTGCTAATCTAGACTACTTTCTATATTGTAATGAACTAATTAATTAAATTAATTTGCAATCATCTTAACACACCCTGTTGTATCAATTTCACTATAGTCAAAAGCTGATTTAGCAGCAAGCGCTCCTCTTCTTAGCTAGTTAGCTTTAGCGGGCATTAAGCTAGCTGGGTTTTTACACAATCATGGCTTTATTAACAGAATAAAGATGTTAGTTCATCAAAATTGATCTTTCAGTTACAGATAACACAGAGAGAATAAGCAATGTTTTTTGCTTTAGCTTTAGCTCATCAGCTAGCAATTGACGTTTGTATCTATGGCAACAGTTCTTATGTAGTGAGGCAAATGGCAAAAAAAAGATGGCTCAGTAAAATAAATACTTTGGGCACTTCATCACTCTTGCACATTAGGCCCCATCGAGGGAACTTGATAATTTTTATCTATCATACTGGCGAACAAGAGGATGGGGCACCAGTTGCCCTCACCAAGTGCTGGGCAGTGCAGTGGTAATGCAATCATCAAGACTCATTAAAAAACAGTTTAAAAATGAAAATGACAGCTGGTCTATGGCAGGGTATGAACAGCAAGAATCCAAGAATCCCTTCTGCCTGATGTTGTACAATGAGCTGGTGGTGTGCCGGACTTGGAATAATTTATTGGCTCCCGCCCGGTGTTTGACTGCCAAATAAGCCCTGTTTGAGTACCGCCACATGCCTACACATCGTTGCAGACTAGATCTTTGAGCTTTCACAATCGTTTCCTCTAAATCTTCTAACAGATGCTCCCACCAGGACCGTGTGCCGTTTCACAAAGCTGGAAACATATGAAGACGATGCACATAACAGCGACTTCAGTCCACTGCCTGCACAGTCTCCAAATCTGAGTCCAACAGAGCGTCTCCTCACAGCGTGTTCACACAATGTACACGACAAAACAACAGATGGTGTTGCCGAAAAAAACGGCATGGAGATATCCAGTAAATGTACAATGGGAATCCCTGTTAAAGCCATAAATTCATGCTAAAAAGTGGAAGAGTTTTTGGAGGGTAGATGTGGTGGAAAGCCTGAGCATAAAGATGTAATGAGGCATGATTTGCAGTAACACGTTGTGGAGACTAATGGTGTTTCAGTGTGAGCATAGCACTGTGTTTTTCAGAGAATGGTGTGCCGTTATAATGCAGAATGGGTACAGCACATGTCGATTTCCTTTTCTATTATTCAGATGGCTGAGGAGGCATTTCTCCATGAGATACTTATCTCTCGAAAACACACAGAAAAAGGATTTTCTTTCCTTCCACAAAACCTCGATTCTATCTGTAGATATATTATCTTCTCTGATCAAACACTCTGGACACAGTGAACTCATCTCACCAGCTCTTGGTATTTCTATTCTTACACCAGTGATGGACGATGGCAGGTGCATATTGCTCACGGCAGCACACTGAACATATGCGTCTTTACCTTCAGTGCTGTTTGTAGTGTGGTCCAGAGGCGGCGGGTGTTCATAGTAGTGTGGCAGTACCTCCTCAGAAGAGCCCCTGACCCAGTCAAAGCCATCGCCAAGGGTGACCTCATACCAGCCACAAGATCCACCCTCAAAGTCACACACAGCGGCTGAATGAGTAGAGAGATAAGAATTTAAGTTCAATGAAGTTGAGACTGAAAGTTTACTCTTGACCTTGGAAACAGCAGCTGACACAACAATCTCCGACAGCAGATGGAGTTTGCTCATTTGTCATGGAATATACATTTTTCTCAGTACAAAGTACATTTGTTTTTGTGTGTTTTGAAAGCTCCAGAACAGCTGATGATGGACCCTGTGGTTCGATTCTTGTGTCAACCTTTAAGACAACATGGATGAGCAGTTCTTAAAGTTGAGCATCTAGAGTCCGAATATAACTGGATATACTCTCACTGCTGAGGAAGATCGTGTGATACGACCAAACACTGGGTCGATTGTATGGTGATTACAGCGACCGATGTTTACGTTGGCACTGGTAGCGACCTCTAGTGGCCGTAGTAATTATGACGGGAGCAAAGGAGGAATTCAGGTCAGGGAGTATAAAGTGCAGAAGAATGTATATAGGCTGGCAGGACTTTCACCCAGGAGACTGCTGTTTGTGTCCTGTTTGAAACAAAAAGTCAACAATGACTTATCTACATCTACTACATCTTACATAATGTATTTAGATAACATAGCACACTTAACTTACATCAGGTACTTATTTTAACCCAAACTATGAGCAACATGTAACTTTTTACAAAATTTTAAAAATGCCAGTTTCTTGGCAGTCATTGGCAGACAATCTATTCCCTCGTTTAGGTATGAGGACATATTGGATCAAAGCTCCAGAGAAGCCGTAAGTCACATTTCTATGCCTTGTACGGACATGAAAAGTACAAAAGATCGCTGACGGCTTCATAAAATGTCTGGTTCTTTGATCAAAAAAGTCAAAGGTACAAGCCTTAGTACATGAAAACTTGGCAGGAGTTAACTACACCTCCCAAGGAGCTTAAAATTCAGTTTCATACACTGTTAACAGCAATGGAAGCTCAATATTACACTGAAAAGAAAAGTGACAATGCAATCAATATCTTAAATCAATTCACTTTGGGATTTTGGGTCTATTTTCCATTAATTCTGCAGCTGTGGGAGCAAGTCTTTTGTATTCATTACCACCCTGACTAGCTTCTTTTCCATCAGTTAAACTTGGTGTTCATTAACATGAATCTCTAAGGATGTCATGTAATGAAAAAATGTAATTGTTGTCTTAACTATTAAAATAAAGGTTTCATTTTCTGGATAAATTCACTTGTGTTCTATTGCGCATCCCACACTGACAACATAAATCTAGAAATAACAGAAAACTAGATGGGATTCTGGTAAATACTGGAAAAAAAAGTAGTGTTTAAAAGTGCCTTCAACCATTGTCGTAACACTGGAAGATAAACGCAAATCACCAAACTGCTCTCAGTCAAACGTAAAAGGATGTGGATTATTTCGAATGGGTTACTTGGCAACAAGAGTTCTTACGGCAGTCAGCCTCGTCCTCCCCGTGGGGACAATGTGGCGTGAAGTCGCACACTTTGCTCTCCTCGATGCACTTCCCGCCGCCACAGGCAAACCACGACGGAGGGCAAACAGGTGGAGGTACTGTGCTCTCTGTCCACAGGATAAAGAAAATAAAGATGCCTACATTAACATTTTTCACAGAGTTACAGTGTTCAGTTGCAAGAGGCCTAGAGGTATGATATCAGAATGTAGACGCACCACATATAGAGAGCGACAGTCGTTATCACTGAGTCCTATCAAGGGGTTTTTATCATTAGCACTCAGGGAGATCACAGCGGAGTGGATTAATGTATGTGAGCTCCCAGAAAAGGGTAGTACATTAGCCGCGTTATGGAAGATTAGATTCAAATGTGTAGTAATGAATGGAGTTCAGATACTTTGATCAATAGTACGTCCAAGACCCCATCTCTTAAATTAACTCAATTTAATTCTGCTTATGTTGAGTATTGGAAAGTTAAGTGAAGAATTATCCGTTTTTTAAATGGCCTTTGGTTGGCGATGGAATAAGTCCTTAACTCTGTAGTAACTATCTTTAAAAATGAAAACAGGGGGGAAAGCAATAAGCAGTTAATTTGACTGATTAGACATCTTGTAAAATATTGAAAGCCAGGCAGATATTCTTGAGAGAAGGCCAGACAAGATCTGACCAGGCAAAACTAACGGGAATATAAAATAGGTTTATCAAGGACGACCACGAATAAATCATTTGGTGGCGCACTCAATCCCAAAACATGTGAAGACACCAAACACAACATGGAAGCCTATTTGTGCCAGTTAGAGGGAAAATTAAGGTACGAGATTAAAGAAAGTCAAAATTATGACATAACTCTAGAAAAAAATGTTAAAAATATGATATAAAAAGTCATAAATGTTAGATATTAGTAGAAATGTTGAGATAAAAGTCACTGTCATGGACTAAAAAGCCCAACTTTTGACTTTCAATCTCATAGTTTCAGCTCTGTATCCCATATCCATAACGATTACTTAGAATCTAAATATTCTTTTGTTTTAATCAAGGCTAAGTCTTCATCAACCGTTTTTTATTGTTACTGGCAGAAATGGGCCTCCATAAAACACCCTCGGAGACACATACACATAAAAAGACTGTGATTTATAGGAACAGGGTGTAAAAGAGATGTCAAACTTTGGCTGAAAATACTGTTTACAATAACACGTTTCTGCCTTATTTTCACTGCCCCATCCATTTAATTATAAGCCAATATTTAATGAGTATGATGATAATAATGATTATATATCATTGTAGGGTTAGGAACATTTCAAATCAAACCTCGCACTCCTGCTACTAACAACAAGTACATTATTTAGGTTAGAGAGCTTCCCTGCAGACCGTCCATGGTCATTAATGACCAAATGAGGAATAAGGAGAAAAATAACACATTTTTAAAAATGTATATATTCAATAAAAAGCCTTGAAAAATTGTGGTGCTAAGGCTCGGAGCCTTAACGCTAATTCTGCCTCGAGACCAGCTCCGTCTCCACTCTGGCATTGAGGCTCCACCGGGGAAAGAGACCTAAAAAAAGCTGAAGGCTGCAGGTTGCAGCCCAAACAACACAGTCAATAAAGAAGCTTCAACTCGTGTTTTACAGGCAGAGAGGAGGAACATCATCTCACTGTATATGGGATGAATAATAGCAGTTGTAAAACATGCTATAGTTTGTGCCTGCAGCTGGAATATCTGTATATCACCACGGCAACATGTAAAAATTCTGTCCCAAACACCAAATGGACTGTGCTTTATCAAACACTCCCACCTAAGATGTTCAGCCTGGTCACATTCATCACTGAGGCACAGGCAGAGCGCTACGGCAGACATAAATAAACCCATAGATTGTGGCACTGACTGCACTCCATATTCAGCTCAGGGAAATGTGTCGTAAGCACTATTTTAATGATTCAGTTATTCTGTTGTGAATCCTTTCCCCCGGTGCTTTAATGTCTTCCCCTGTTATCAGTATTCAAAACAAGTTTGTGGCGGTCTGTTTATGTGTGGCGATATTTCAAAATGTCAAGGTCTGAACTCGGCCCGTCTGTGTAGTGAGATGTTATTAATGGTGGTAGTACCGGTCACAGTCAGGCAGCCAGGACTGAAGGATAGGTCATCGATGGCCAGGACCTCAGAGGCTTTGCTGTCGGCTGAAATCTTCCCTCGAATCAGCACCTGGTCGACACACAGAAAACGTCTTTTTATTACCTTTCTCCACAATCTGTTGGGTATTTTGGTCTGCATACACATTATATGTGCACGCTAGATCAATACTTACACTCCATGAAAGCTGCTCTGTGATCACTGTACAGCACAGTGGTGCTTTGAGCTAAATGCTAATGCCAGCATATGGCTTGTAAACGATGGTCAATAGTGTAGTAAATGCAACGACACGCTATCTGTAGTGGCCATATTTTGCCAGCCACCTCTTGTATATAATTGAAATATGTTAATTAGCTTGTGATGCAAAAAGGGCCAAAAGTAAAGCAATGTTTCTTTCTACAAAATCATGACCCGGTTATTCAAGATAATCCAGAGACCTTGTAAACCAAAGTATCACTTCGCCAAAGAAAGCACACATCTACTCACTAGACACAAATTTCTGGAAGTCAGCATAAAAAAAGATTTGGTTTACCATAACTACCATCTGAGTTTACTGTGTTAGCATGCTAATATAGGCTAATTAGGAAAGAATCACAAATGTCAATGTTTAACATTATACCATCCATTTTTAGTGTGTTCGCATTTTAATATTCACTAATTAGCAATAAACACAAATAAATATGGATATTGTTTATGTTATCATCAAAATTCAGTGTGTAAGCCCAGAAATACAATCTAATTAGCACTAAACACAAACACAGATGGTTATGTTCACCATGGTTACCATCTGAATTTTGTGTGCCTAGCAAGCTAATTTTGGTTAATTAGCACTAAGCACAAAAACAGATAAGGCTGATGGATGTCAATGGTTTTTGGTCATTGAACAAATTAAAATTTTGACCTCGAAGACGAGAAGAAGTCAGGATCACCACAGTTTCTACAATTCACCCTGAGCAGGAAAATTCCATAGCAGTCCATCCAATAGTTGTCACGATATTAGACTCAAAAGTAGGCTAGAGGACACGTTAGAGGACCAAAGTCAGTAGGCATCATCATTTGTGGACCATGAAATATCTGTATTGGGGTTTTTTTCAATCTAAAAAGTGGTTCAGATTGTTTAGATACAACGGCACAATGCTAGCTGTCTAAAAACATCACATTTTCTCCGACTGTGACAGCGCTAATAAGCCGCACTGGTCAAAGTGCACAGAACAGCTTTATCTCCACCGGCGAGGCTTTATAGCCCATCATTTATGACTGATCTAAACAAATTGTGGATTGTGTCATGGGAAGAAGCACTCAAATAAATAGCTGTCATTGGTCATTCTTGTCAGCCGCTATTTATTTGTTCTTCAAAACCCGACTTTGAGGCCATAAAAGCAATACAGTAAATGTTATGATAGCGATGAGTGTACTTAGCTGTGTATTTTAGATTTCAGAGCCAAACTTGTGTGTTTATCTGATCCAGACAATAAACCCTCACTCTCAGAAAGAAATGGTTATTTTTTTTTGTTCACAGAGGCACTTAGTTATTGTCAGGAGAAGCAGCTCTACAAAACACTCCTTAGTCACATCACAGATTCTATTTTCTGTGGTTTTCTTTCATGCTTTGGGCCAAACGTTTATAGGCTTATATGAATATAATATTTATATGCAGAAATCTTAACAATGCATAGAAAATCGTTTTCTAAACTACTAGAGAACGACCTCAAAATCCTTGAGAAGTTAAGCAGGTGAGAATGTACTGATCATTAAGCAAACGAAATGAAAATTGAAATCCGCCGAAATCACCGTGGTAAATAAAAACCCAATTAACTCGACCGCCTTTTAAAACAGGAAGTGGATTAATGGAGGGGAAAGTGATTGTTGGCAGAGAGTTGACCTCCCTTTACCCCCCCGGCGCCGGTTCAGCCGTGTTATGAACGCGAGCCGGCTGTAGTCGGTGACAGATGGTGAAGGCGGCGAAGAGGAGAAGGGTGACACGGTGACACCGTCTGAGGATATAGGAAGGACACGAACAGCAGGTTTCATAGGACTCCAGATGGCCTCTGAAGGGTCCAGTTGGGTCAGTACCCCCTCACTGCACATAAACGGCTTCCTGTTGTGCGGCTCATTTCTGCCGTGATGACTTCATCAGTTTCGAGGAAACTTGTGTCTTACGTAATATATCTTGACACGCCATCAAGTAAGGACAAAGTTGATTTGAAAAGCTTTTGCACACGTTGCATACCATATTTCAGCACAACATAATAGGGTGTTATTTAAAGAAATGTAATTATTTATTACCGTCACTTAATCTGCCCTTGTGCTGCTGTTACACCCAAACTTACTATAAGTAATAAACAAGGAATACCTTCATTTCTTATCATATTTAAACCTTCACTATCTGATTTTTATTTATTTTTTTGTCACATAAGCGCAGTGGATATAGGCTGTAAACGCAGCACTGACATATTAGAACGTACCACCCAGCAAATACAGAGAAATCATCATCATTGATTTGTTGGCAATTTAAGTTCAATATTCACGATCCTTTTAGTTTTGTTTTGGTCTCCAACATCTCCTGAGGAAAAGATCCACCACCGTTCGTTCCCCAGTTACTGTAGACACTAACTTTTCTGTACGTGCGGTTCGGTAATGGACGGGTAGCGTATTGTACGGTACATTGTTAGAGCTTTGTCACCAGAAACAGCTATCTGCTGACGGAAACACGGTTAACACCAGCAGTGAGAGTAAAACAATAGGCTAATTCTTTGCAGGAAAGTTGAAAAGCATGACCTGACAGATGTGAGAAAGAAGGTCACAGGCAGCAGGTGATAGCTTACTGCGGTTTATCACATACGTTATCACGTGACGTGAAAAAACAAAGATGATAGTATCAAATTAAGAAAATATATATAAGCCTACAGTACTCTAACTGTTTTTAGTACATAACGTCCCTGCTGAGTTATAGCAGGATCAGCGTGCTACCTTCCAGGTCACAGGTGTTTGGGTGCGTACCCTTGACACACAGTTAGGTTTCAAGCTCAAGAAACACAAAAGCTTCCTCAACACATATCAAGCAAGGTCAGTCCTTTGAGGCTAATATAAAGAAAAAAGACGGAGGAAGGGGGAGAAGCTGTCTTTTGGACGACCGAGATGATTAAACGCTTGATTGGGCATAAACAAAACTGACTGTAAAACTTGTTTGACTACAGCAGATGTGACATTATGGTGGGCTATGTGAAATAGACGTAGCAGAATTAGAGTGTATAAACGGGCTAATCAGAGTTGAGATAAGATGTAGCGGTAGATCATAACAAATCATGATAAATGTCTCAGTATTTATTTGTCAATTGTGAATACTGACCTGAAAACTGTGATTGCTGGAGAACTGAATCACCGTTCGCAGCCACGTTTCCATCTGTGGTTGTGCCGAGCTGTTCCACACCTCTGTGCTCCGACCCAGCGTGTGATTCTGAACCGAGACCTGCAGTCCTCCATGTTTTGCCCCAACATAATGGTAGAAACTCATCTGTTGAGTGAAGACACAGCAAAGCTTTTGTCATGTGGTTGCTGAGGATTTTTTTTGTGTGCCAATGTTTCCTTAAAAAAAGAGGGTTTTGTAACCTGGCAGCTCTGACTGGGCAGGAAGACGGGACCGGTCAGGTCTGCTGTGGTTCTGTTTCCTCTCACAGGTGAAAGGGACAGGAAATGTGCTGAAAGAGAGAGAGACAAGTGTGAGCGTGTACAGACGAGAATGTGAGGTGAAGGTTGCGGATTCAAAATGGATGCGCAGTGTGGCCTATAAGTGTCAGACACGTCCCACCTGATGTGTTGTTGTTGTGGTCGTGTTCGAGTCCCTGGACCTCAGGGGTTCTGATCCATCCCGGTAGCGTCTCCGAGCTCGGGATCAGGCCACAGAATCCCTCCTCAAAGTCGCACCTCTTGTGTCCGGAGCCTTTAACAGGAAAACACCGTGTTGTTGGTTCTCAACACCATAAAGATCCATAAACTCAGCAGACCTCGGAAACTAAGTGCTTCCCGATTTTATCGAGCAGGTATTCTTATTTTGCTTTATGGCTAAATGTGCAACAAGGGACTTTAAAGCATTAGTGATAATAGCGTATTTTCAGAGGTATGAAATCAGACAGGATTAGCAGTGACGAACTGAAGAATCACATTTATATTTAAAGATATATCAAGAATTGAATATCGTCACAGGAGCCTCTTGTGTTTTGCCCTTTTGGTTGCCATGGTATTTCGTTATATTCTATTTAGGAAAAATATGCACATATCAGCTGTGCCTCTAAGCCACTTTTAAGCTACATTCATTCAGATCTGTACATAATTATGTGTCAGAAATTCTGCCAATTCCAAATGTGTCTATGATGACTTGTTTGGTTGGGTTTTGCTTAATTATTCAAATACACACATTTGCACGCACAGCATCTCATTACACAGCCTGTCTACACTTTGACTCCACTGCACATACTGTACATTGCTTGTTTATACAACAATAAAGCCCTTGATTCCTATGACTACCACACTGTCTACCATCAACAAGGCACAGAATACAGACAATCTTCCCTTTTGTAAGGCTTTTGTAATTCTCCACTTGCACATTGGGACATATATCCACTTTACAAACCACAAGTCATCTTGCTTTCCGTCGCCACGCTACATTTTCCGTTATCTCAGTGCTGTTTCATCCGTAGCTTGGTTAAAATACTTTTGACAGTTTGCTTTGTCTATTGCTAATAGTTTATATCTTGTTCTGTTTATAGTCGAGTAGAAATATTTTTGATCCCTTTCGATAGACAACTGTTAGTGACGTTAGCTAGCCACATGCTAACTGAGGTCGCTATGGTTCGTTTTAAAATAATGTGAGAAAATTCACTGGTTTTGAAGATGTGTGTTGCTTTAGGGGTTTGTGAGAGGATTCGATGTTTAAAGTAAAAATTGGTGATTTCTTTTTTTATCCTAAAGAAACATAAAAGGTAAGAACTTTAAGGACTTTTATGCACTTTTCTTACAGAGATAGACTTCACGTTTAAGGCAATTAAAGGTGCACTTTGTAGTTTTGGGGATGAAATTTTAATCAGTAGAGAAAGATCTTCATTGATTTTCACGTCTAAACAAACTAAATAAACCATCTTTCTTTGTTTCACCTTAAAGGATAACACGGTTTCATACTGTTTTACTTTGTTTACATGTGGCGGACCCTGCCACCTTTCTAGCTTCAAACAGTGTTCTGGGACCTTATTTTCCTCTGAGAACAGCTTGTTTATTTTGGAAAGTTATGAAAAAAAAATATATTTCTGAGTTTGTATTATTACCTCATTAATATTATAAATAATACAATTCTGAGCTTGAATTTCTTCTCCAAAATCTACATAGTGCCCCTTTAAACATCATTCACTATTAATGACTTTCAAACTAATTTATTTAGTTTATTTCCATAGAAGAAAGTGAAGTTTAAATAATGTATAACATACTTTTACTCTTAATGACTAATGAGAAACTTAAAATACTTTTTCTTTTATGGTTAACGTTTTAGAGGCACTTCCACTATTGTAAGAGAGAAATAAACACAAAATGACCTTTATAAGGTGAGAGTGTGATTTGAGCTGGAAATAGGCTTGACAGTGCATCACGAAAATGTCATATCCAATGTGTTAAACCCTGCACACCTTCCCTAAACAGAGGTAATACACTCTCCAACCACCCTCCCTGGCAATCCCCATAAAATGTTGATTTCACTTGCACATTCACACGTTCACCACTGAGCAGCATTGTAAAGTATCTGTAACAAACATTTCGCCCTCAATATCATTTAGCTTTAGATTATAACACTGTATGTTTTCCAGCTTTACTCACAGTCCTGCTCGTCGCTGCCATCTCCACAGTCGTCGGTGAAGTCACACACACGGTCCTCCGGCACACATAACAACCCCTGAGAGCAGTTAAACTCCTGAGCTGAACAGGCTCCGGCAGACACGGGGGCAAACACCAGAGAGGAGGCCAACAGCAGCCACACCGCGCCCGGCAGCAAGGTCATCAGCCTGGTTATTGTATTTGCTCTTTAAATATATCTTCTTTTCCTCACCTCTGAGCAAAGCATTTTGTTGTTAGGACAAATCTTAACCGTGTAGGCCTGCAGTTTACTTGGATTGCCTGGATTGATCTTGTACCTGCGTCCAAGCTGTTAGCATGCTGTAAACGGTCATAAATGGCTTTTATGGCTGTTACTCAATAAGGTCGGTTTCCTGATTTCCTGGTGTGGCTGTGTTTAACACAGAAACGTCATTACAAGAAAAAAAAGAAAGTTGTATAATTCTCAATTTTCCATTTACATTAACCATGGGAATTAAGATTAGCATTAGATTAGGAGTTGTGGAGCGGGTTGAAGGAACAGTTTTATATTTCCTTGCTGAGAGTTGGAGTCTCTATATTGTGAATATGACGCTTCCACCAGCAGATGGTTAGATTATCTTAGCTTAGTTTAGTTTAGCGTAAAGACTAGAAACAGGGTGAAACAGCCAGCCTGGTTCAGTTCAACGATAACAACATTTTCCTCACTCATTTTCAGGTTTTAACTTGTTAGTTTCAGTCGAAAAATGGTAAATCTTCCCATCCAGAAAGAAAAGAGAGCATATTATCCCAAAAACGTCAAAGTAATTTTCAAGTTAAACTGTTTTGGTATCACTCTTTAGTTTGCTTGGATTCTCCTTGCTCTAGAGGGCTTTTAAATAACCCCTGCAAATAACATAATTGAATTGAAAACTATGTCCAAGGAGTCTACAGAGAGACCAAAAAACACATCGGCTCGAAACTAATTACAAGTCGGTGAACTGAACTTATGATGAGGAAGAGAAGAGCCGAGGCTGGGAATATGAACGGCTATACGAGGATCATTAATGTGTCCAACAGGGCTCAGCCCCACTTTACAGTGAGGCATAATTTAATTTCACAGCAATCAATAAAGACAGGACCTTAAAACAGACGAGCAGCAAGCCAGTGCACGAGCCGGTGCCGCTGAAATGAAATTAACCTTGAGAGACAAGGCGCTCGACAGCTCCATGGGGAACGAGGGACCAGTGGAACAAGGAAAAGATCAGGTCCGTGTTGACCTCTGTTGGCAGCGGTCATGAGAGTGTATAGAGTGCAGCTGGCAGCGTGTAGAGACTCATTTATATACTGCGGAAGGCCACAGGTGGAAGTGTGTGATGTTTCTGAATAACCTCAATCACTCGTTGAAGAACAGCGTCGGGATAATAAAATATGGGTGGGGAGGCAATTTCACATCGAGATAATAACAGACTAATCATCTTATTCCAATTTTTTACATGTAACAGGACGGTGCAAGAGTGCAGGATGGAAACACGGTCGACCACAGTGACAAAGAGGCGTCATTAACATCTGCCAGCAAAAAGCCGAGCTACCCTGCACAAAGCCGAACTCATAGGTCAGTAAATAGAGTCCATTATAAATAATTATTTTCATACGGGCACATCGTATTCAGTGTGGTAGGGTGTAAAAGCAGAGCACCGCTGTAATACAGATACTACTGGATTTAATTTCAACCTCACATAAAGAATATCATAAATATGATGTAGTCAAAGAAGAGGAGATGATGGTGAAAAAGAGGATGGGAGCTAAATGCTAACGTCAACATGCTAAGATGCTCATAATGACGATGTTACATTCACAACATTCAACATTGTGTTAGCATGTTAACATAAATTGTCATGGGAGCTACTGTTTTTGGTAAACTAACAAATCAATCATTCGCTCATCATTTGTTAAGATCATGCAGTTTTCAACTAAGCAGTTGCTGTACTGGATGCCAGTTCATCATTAGCACCTGTAATACTGATGAAAGAGACATTCAGTAACAGAAGCTAGTGGAG